>JAJUPC010000143.1:600000-818665 GCA_023614405.1 Avena insularis | reverse complement strand
TACCACATATGGCTCCACTCAATGCCATTGAAACAAAAGGTTTTCTTCGTAGACCACACATGGATCCACCAAAGGTCACACAAAAGTGTTCTTTTTACTACGACAATCGGAGTCATTTCATGTGTGTTCTTCTCTCAGATACCACATCTCGATCCACTAGTGTCATTGCATGTGTGTTCTTTTACTAACAACAACTGGAGTCATTTCATGTGTTCTTTTCACATACCATATGGATCCAAGAGTGTTACTGAAATGTGTGTTTCTTCAGAGACCACACGGCGATCCAAAGAAGTACATAGTATGTGTGTTCTTTACTAACAAAACCAGAGTCATTGCATGTGTGTTCTTTCACATACTACATATGTGGATTCACTAGTGTCATTGCATGTGTGTTCTTTTTACCAACAACAACTGAGTCATTTTGCTGTGTGTTCTTTCACATACCCACATATGGATTCACCACCATTGAAATGTGTGTTCTCTTTCAGAGACCACACATGGATCCACCAGTGCCATTGCATGTTCTTTTAGTAACAAGAACCAGAGTCATTGAAATGTGTGGTTCTTCTTCCAGAGATCACATTGTGGATCCACTCAAAGGTCATTACAGCGCGTGTTCTTTTTACTAACAACAACTAGCACATTGAAAATGTGTCTTCTTCTGAGACCACACATGGATACTCCAGTTGTCATTGCATGTGTTCTTGTTACTAATAACAAAATCAGAGAGTCATTCCATGTGTGTTCTTTTCACATACCACATATAGATCCACCGTTACTGCATGTGTGTCTTTCACAATCCACCCATGGATCCACCTGCACATGTATGTGTGTTTCACTAACACAACCAGTTTCATTGCATGTGTGTTCTCTTCATATACCACATATGGATCCACTTGCACATTGCATGTGTGTGTACTCTTTCACAATCCACCCACTTGGATCCACCAAGGTCATTTTTTATGAGTGTAATTCTTTTTTCACATACCACATATATGGATCCACCAAATAGTCATTGAAATGTGTAAAGTTCTTCTTCAGAGATCACATATGGATCCAACAAATATTACTGCATGTGTGTTCTTTTTACTAACTACAACCAGAGTTATTGCATCAAGGTGGTGTTCTTTTCACATACCACATATGGATCCACACTCAGTACGCATTGCAAATGTAGTGTTCTCTTCTCAGAGACCAAGCCCATGGATCTCACTGAAGGTCATCAGAGATGTGCAGTTCTTCCTGGTTACCACATACCAGAGTCAACAGATGTCATTGCATGTGTTCTTCTCACATACCACATATGGATCCATTGCATGTATCATTTTTACAGTGCTCTTTTCACAATCCATCTATGGATCCAACTAAGGTTAACATTGACATGTGTTCTTTTACTAATAACAACTGATGTCATTGTACGTGTAATTCTTTTCATATACCACATATGGATCCGCACTAGAAGTGTCATCAGATGTGTGCTCTTTCACAATCCTCCCATCTAGCTGATCCACCAGTGTCAGCTGTATGTGTGTTCTTGTTCACTCACAACAACCAGAGTCATTGCAATGTAGTTCTTTTCTGTTATTACCCACATATGGATCCACCAAGAGTCAGCTTGTATATGTGTGCTCTTTCACTAATCCACCTATGATCCACCAAAGGTCATTGTGATGTGTGTTCTTTTACTAACAACTAGAGTCATTTCATGTTCTTCTCATACATACCATATATGGATTCCATTTCAGTGTCATTGCATGTGTGTTCTTCAATCCACCTATGGATCCAATTATGTCATTGCATGTGTGTTCTTTATCAAATACTACATATGTGGATCAACTCAAAGAGTCAGACATGTGTTCTCTCTTCGTGTGAGACCACACATGGATCCCACCAAAGGTCATCAGATGTGTGTTATTTTCGTGATACCACATATGGATCCACCAGTGTCATTGCATGTGTGTTCTTTACCAATAACAATTGGAGCCATTTCATGTGTGTGTTCTTTTCACATAATTGCCACATATGGATCCAACCAAATATTGCATGTAGCTCTTTTTACTAACAACTGGAGTCATTGCATGAATGTATCTTTTTCGTGAGACCACGACATGGATCCACCTCAGTCTGCCATTGAAATGTGTGTTCTCTTGAGAGACCACACATGTATCCACCCATCCATTACATGTATGTGTTCTTTTTACTAATAACAACTGGAGTCATTTCTTATGTGTGTTCTTTTCATATACCACATATGGATCCACTTAAAGAAAGTCAACATTGAAATGTGTTCTTTAGAGAGCACACATGGATCCACCAAGCAGTCATTGCATGTCCTGCTCTTTTTCACTAACAACAACCAGAAGTCATTGACAGTGTGTGTTCTTTTCACATACCACATATGGATCCACCAATGTCATTGTATGTGTGTTCTTTCTACTAACAACAACCGAGCTGTCGAGCATGTGTGTTCTTTCATACAAGCACCACCACATATGGATCTAGCAGAGTCATTGAAATGTGTGTTCTTCTTCATAGACCACACCCGGATCCACCAAAGAAGTCATTGCATGTGTTCTTTTTTATACACCACATATGGATCCACCAGTGTCATTGCATGTGTGTTCTTTTCACATACCACATATGGATTCACCAAGAAGCTAAGTCATTGAAATGTGTGTTCTTCTTCGTGAGACCAACATGGATCCACCAAAGGTTACTGCATGTATAAGTTCTTTTTTACTAACAACAACCAGTAGTCATTAAAATGTGTGTTCTTTCTGCAGACCACATGGATCCACCAGTGTCATTGCATGTGTGTTCTTTTTACTAACAACAACTGGAATCATTTCATGTTTTTTTTTCACATACCACATATGGATCCACCACAGTCATTGCATGTGTGTTCTTTCACAATCCACCTATGGATCCACCAAGTGCCATTGCATGTGTGCTCTTTTACTAACAACAACTAGAGTCATTGAAATGTGTGTAATCTTTTAGAGACCACACATGGATCCACCAGTGTCATTGCATGTGTGTTCTTTTACTAACAACAACCAGAGTCATTGAAATGTGTGTTCTTCTGCAGAGACCACACATGGATCCACTAGAGTCATTGCATGTGTGTTCTTTTTACTAACAACAACTAGAGTCATTTCATGTGTGTTCTTTTCACTTACCACATATATTAACAAGTGTCATTTCCTGTGTGTTCAATGCACAAACCAACTATGGATCCACTCGTGTCATAGCATGTGCTCGTTTTACTAACAACAACCATAAATTGCATGTGTGTTCTCTTCAGAGACCACGCATGGATCCATAGATGTCATTGCATGTGTGTTCTTTTTACTAACCAGAGTCATTGAAATGAGTGTTCTCTTTAGAGACCACACATGGATCCACCAGTGTCATTGCATGTGTGTTCTTGTTACTAACAACAACTGGAATCATTTCATGTGTGTTCTTTTCACATACCACATATGGATCCACCAGTGTCATTGCATGTATGTTCTTTTCACAATCCACCTATGGATCCACCAGTGTCATTGCATGTGTGGTCTTTTTACTAACAACAACCAGAGTCATTGCATGTGTAGCTCTAAGAGACCACACATGGATCCACTAGTGTCATTGCATGTGTGTTCTTTTTACTAACAACAACCAGAGTCATTGAAATGTGTGTTCTCTTCAGAGACCACACATGGATCCACTAGTGTCATTGCATGTGTGTTCTTTTACTAACAACAACCTTTGAAGTGTCATTGAAATGTGTGTTCTTCTTCAAAGACCACATGGATCCACCAAGTCACTGATGTGTGTTCTTGTTACTAACAACAACGAGAGTCATTGCATGTGTGTTCTTTCACATACCACATATGGATCCACCAGTGTCATTGCATGTGTTCTTTCACAATCCACCTATGGATCCACCAGTGTCATTTCATGTGTTCTCTTTTACTAACAACAACTAGAGTCATTGTATGTGTGTCTCTTCGATACCACATGGATCCACCAATTGCATGTGTGCTCTTTTCACAATCCACCATGGATCCACCAGTGTCATTGCATGAGTGTTCTTTTCACCTACCACATATGGCCTCACTATTGTCATGGAAATGTGTGTTCTCTTCAGAGACTACAAATGGATCCACCAGTGTCATTGCATGTGTGTTCTTTTCACTAACAACAACTAGAGTCATTGCATGTGTGTTCTTTTCACATACCACATATGGATCCACCAATGTCATTGCATGTGTGCTCTTTTCACAATCCACCCATGGAAACACTAGTGTCATTGCATGTGTGTTATTTTTACTCACAACAACCAGAGTTACATGTGTGTTCTTTTTCCATACCACATATGGATCCACCAAAGGTCATTGCATGTGTGCTCTTTTCACAATCCACCTATGGATCCACCAAAGGTCATTGCATGTGTGTTCTTTACTAACAACAACTGGAATCATTTCATGTGTGTTCTTTCACATACCACATATGTATCCACCAGTTGTCATTGCATGTGTGTTCTTTCATAATCCACCTATGGATCCACCAAAGAAGTTTCAATGCATGTGTTCTTTTTACTAATAACAACCAGAGTCATTGCATGTGTGTTCTTGATGACCCACAAGTATAGGGGGTGTATCATAGTATTTTCGAGGGAAGTGAAACCCAATTTATTGATTCGACACAAGGGGAGCCAAAGAATATTTATAAGCCTTAACAACTGAGTTATCAATTCAACTGCACCTGGAAACAATCTTGCTCACAGAGTTTTGGGGGTCAACAAGAGCAAATATTTGTAGTTGTCGCCAGATTGATGAGAAGTACGCCATGAGGGGGGTCCTCGAGGCGTGGAAGAGAGGTGGTGAGACGACGGTGTTCCGGACGGTGCACATTAAGTTTACCTGTGTTCAATCCACCGCTTTGGATGGATCCTACTCTCGCTAGCAATCTAGTAATACAGAGCTAGCTTTAATATGGTTACAAAGGTTTCACCTGTATGAAGTTGAGGGTCTAAAATATTGCGCCCTAAAGGCTCCCCTAGGGATCTACGGCTTATATAGATATCGGCCTAGGGTTTACAGGAGAGATCTATCCGCCACGCCTAAGAGTCGGGTAACAGAAAGTACATCTTGAACTACAAGTAACGCTATACCTAAGCTCTGTAAGTCTTGTGGCCTTCCCAGAGTCGGATTGGACTCCGCCTTTCTCCCCCATCGGACCGCCTGTGAAGCAAAGCTCTAACCCGGCGGGCCACCCTGGTCGTTGAAGAACTGTGAGGATACCTTAAAGTATATCCCCAACAAAGAGCCCCAGTAGGCCTCCAAGATCCAAAGTTGATTTATCATCGCCTAGCTTGATCTTCGGCTTGCAGAATCTTGAAGGGTTACTATAAGTTCACAACAAATAATTCGATCCGGCCTTAAAAATAAGTCGGATCTATCAATAGGTTACTCGGATTTTCCAGCCATTTCAAACTAAGCTAGAACTTGTCTCTAACGCCCACCGACACAAGCATGGTGAAGTCACGCCATCCGACTGTGCGCCAAGACGATCGCAGGGTCTGTGGTTCGGAACCGAGGCACCGCTTCAACGCGCAAATGGAGATCGAGGCGACGCAATCATCGTGTGGGTCCTTCCTTCCTTCCACGATATGTGGCGGTTACACCGTAGCATTTGCACGAATCTTGGCGCTAGGTGGATATAAGGTTTGGATTTCTTTCTTCTCCTTTCCACCAGCCCTTTGCCGCTTCCTGCTTCCTTCCCAATCCTCCCAGACGACAGAGCCTCCTCGTCCTTCCCCACGTAACTCCCAGACCGCCTTTTCAGGTCATCTTCACCGAGAAATGGCTTCATCTTCTTCCTTCGTTTACAAGAGTTGCCACAAGGGCAAATACGACGGCAAACATGGCGAAGCAAAGCAGAGAAGGAGAGCTCTGTGGAATCTGATCCCCGCACCTCAACGCAGGAGGGCCTCAAGAACATGGAGAAGGAGGGGCTTTGTCACGGCGATCGGGCGGAGCTGCCACGGAAACTGCCATTCCAACCTGCTGACGCGAAGGGTCCACTTCGCACCCATCTCGACCGAGGTCCGTTTTTCCTCCCTCGGAGTTCTTCTCCGAGGTGATAGATCATTACGGAGTTCAACTCCACAATCTTCCTCCTAACTCTCTTAGAGATGAGGCGAGCGCTTTGCTTTATGGTAGGGATTTCTCGCATTAGGACGAGTTTGACTCTCTTCCGATACTACTTTCATGTCCGGAGAAACTCCATCACGCTTGTTCTTTACATCACCGGTATTATCAGCCACTTAGACGCACCGGCTTAAGCATTCTCAAAATTCTGGCCTGACTCGGTCAAACAATGGCTGTGCACATTTTTCTATCATAGGATATGCTCCGCCAAAGCTACCGCTGGTCGGTTTGTCGATGAGTCAGCCACGCCCAGCCTTCGGGACGAGGCTGTTCGCTCTTTCCGACGATTCCATCCTCGCTAAGAGGCGGATCGAATATTTGATTACACAATGGTTAAAGGATCCGACTTGGTCCAGTTAGGTCTCACGTCGGATCCAGCCACTTGAGTACCACGGAACCCGATCGATGCATTCCATCACGCCGCCTCCAACCGACTCCTCCGTGACAGCTCCAAAACCTACACCACTAAGGCTACATAAGCCAAATCAAGTGGTGATCAAGAGAGGATCGAGAGGAGGATTCCGGAGGTTTCTTCGACATGCAATACGGCCATGCGGAAAACCCCGTGGGTGCCGGTAAGCTTCCATCATCACACCTTTATGTGTTTCATTCTTTGAGTTATACCGCAATACTGATATGTTTTCTTGTTTTCAGCTTGGACTTCCCGAAGTCGGAACTTGCTCCGGCCAAGGATATCCTCCCAGTTCTCGGAGGTGGAGGTTTCCATTGCGGATCTTGCGCCAAGAAGCGCAGTTCGACGAGTTAGTTGCACAAAGGAGGTGTCTCGCCGTGAAGAGGTAACATTCAATCACAACTTCTGCTTTCTACCTCATTCAAATTTCTTCCGAGATGTAATGTTTTCCGACTTTTACTACATTCTCGAGCAAAACCGCCGTCAAGGCTAAGGGGAAAGGGATTCTTCGAGTTACCATCAGACGGCTTACCATAGCTTCCCCGCCAGGATCCTCCGACTCTTCCTCAACCTTCGCAACGCCGTTATCTCACCGATGTCGCAGTAAGATCCGCCCTTCAACGGGCCTCAACCTTGATCACAAATCGACGCTACCACGAAAAGGCCGGATCTAAATAAGGGTGAACCTCTTCGGTAATGATCCTCACGAAACCTTCACCGAAAACCTCATCAACAATCCGGATCGAAGTTTAGCCTGTCTCGAAATCAGAAGAAATCCAGCTGCTCGCCAGCAATGCCTAGAGAAAAGCCATCTATCTCCAAGAAGAAGCGCAAGAAGCAGAGGAAAGTTCTCGACCTTCGCCAAGTCCGCCGCTGACAAGAGGATTAGGACCGTGAGCTTCCAAAGCTCCAAGGATTCCTCCGACTCGCTGAGAAGGTGGTTGAAGTGAACGCTGGTTTGATAAACTTACCATGAGCAATATGTAAGTCGGAATCTAACTCCTGTTTTTCCTTTATTGTATTTTATATCATATCCTCTAGCCCCAAGCATGAAGTAGGATAAACAATCCGGTTTATGCTTTATTAGGATGCCAAAGAATGAACTAGTAGTTTCAAGGCTCGTGGCTGATATTTTAGAAAAATATTAGCCCGAGTCTTAAGTAGCTTTCGACTTTTGGGTATTCTCGACTTACAAAATGTATGTTCCATAACCAGGAATTATCGACTAATGTCTCATAAGCGGAGAGAGAGATCAAAGCTCCGCTTAAAAAATGCTGAACTCAAAGTTGCCAAGGATGATGCCAAGGTAACATTCCGAGACTCAAACCTTGTCCTTGTATTTTCAATGTCGAATTTTCCTGAACTTTTGTTCTTTTGACTTACAGCTAGTGAAACAATCCGTCGCCATGATTGAAGAGGCCGAGAACCTCAAGACCGTGGTGGAGAACAAGGACTTCGCCAAGAGCTGGATACGCCAAGGCGGATCATGAAAGGAGCATAGCTCAAGTCCTTGAATCCTCCTCCATGGCCACCGATGAGCATGATCGCAAGATCGCTGCTCAAGATAAAATAATCTTGATCTCAAGAATGAGCTTCACAGTAGAGAAGGATATGTCCCAGCGCCCAAGCTAAACTCTAGAGCCTCCGGAGGAGAAGACCAAGATTGACGCCATTCTGCGACGCTCCATCCGGTCTGACTTTCTTTTTCTTCGACTTGTATCAATGTCGGATTTTTCTTAACTTGTTTTTGTGTACAGGTCCTCTGAACTTGACGGACTCTTCCTCCTCCGAGCCCCGCACCCACCGGCTTACTCAAGTCGGTGACTGCTTTCATGACTTCCGCCACGCTTGAGGACGCTACGGTCTCAAGATTCCTACATGCCAATCATGTCGGATTTTCAGTGGACAAGGCCAAGGAGATGCCGCAGCTTGTTCGGGATCGAATATGTCCCACGCGGACTGCTGCGCAGAACGCTCTCACCATGGTCATGAGCCACCATGGAAACATGGAGATATGGCAAGTGACCAGAGGGTATTGCAAGGTAGACGAAGACGGCCAGGAGAAGGACCTTCAAGCCATCATGCACTCCTGCGCCGGATACGGGTGTCACGTGGCTGATCTAACTAGCTACGAGATCCTCTTCTTCACCCAAGGTGGATACTCCGCCTCCCGCAGAAGAAACCGAAGAAGTTTCCGATGAACGCACCACCCTGATGCGACATCTCGATCAGATATCAAGGCGGAGGACCAGAGCAGATCCTTCATCTCTTCCCGCATCATAGATCAAACTTTTGTGTTATTTCGAACAATATGATGCGCTTGTAAATATGTAGTACTTTTAACTTTTGCTAGTGCTAAGTTTTTAATCTATTCAGCACTTTTTTGGCTTTAAAATTTTGAGTGCCCTAAATGTTTACACAAGCACTTATACTTTTTTCGCCTCTACTTATCGCTTATCCGGCTTTCCGCCTCGCCCCTTTCGTGAGCGGCTAAACCTTCCATTGAAACTTTGCCGAGCAACGGAGCTCAATTGCTAAACCAGTTTAAACTCTAAACAAAGCCGCTTCCAGCATCAACAATTCACTACTTGGAAAATGCCCATCCAAAGAATCAGAAAATAACCAAAGTAAAGACTAGAAACTTTAGAGTAATACCCAAAGGTAGCAGCTTTAGAATCGGAAATCTAAACCAGAATCTAACATGAGCATAAAGTACTTTCAAGCATTCTAGGATTTTCGACTATGACATGATCATTCGAAATAAGATGGTTTAAGAACTTCTCAGAAAAAACTTGAGGTAACCAAAACTTTTATTTCTCACAGAACATGTACATATATATGATTACAAAGAAGGATAAACTAAGAATAAAAGGGACGTAGCTGAGCAATATTCCACGGTCTGTCTAACTCATCCGGATTTGTACTGCCTTCAGCTCTCTTTCTCTTCTTAGTAGCAGGTCTTTCTTTGATCAAGGCCATGTCGCTTAAGTAGTACGATCCATTGTGCAACATCGACTAACTAAAAAGGGCCCGTCCCATACCGGGGAAAGTTTGTGCTTTCTTTGTTGCACAAGCCGGAGAACCAAATCACCTTTATTGAAAGATCTAGTTCGGACTCTCTGGCTATGATACTTGCGTAACTTCTACTGATAGGCTGTAGATCTCATTTCAGCAACGACGCGAACTTCTTCGACAAAGTCAAGATCATTTTGTCGAGAAATCTCGGCATCCTCTTCGATGTACGCGGCCACTCTAGGGGAAGTATGAACCAAATCACTAGGAAGAACTGCTTCTGCGCCATAGACCAAGAAGAAAGGTGTGTATCCTGTTGACCTGTTTGGAGTTGTTCGTAAACTCCAAATTACAGAAGGTAATTCCTCTGCCCAAGCCCCCGTAGCACGTCGTAGTGGTGCTTCGAGTCTTGGTTTCAGGCCTTGTAAGATTAAACCATTTGCCCTTTCGACTTGTCCATTAGCCTGTGGATGTGCGACTGACGCGATGTCAAGCCGGATATTTTGCTCGTCGCAGAATTCAGCCAGTTCTCCCATAGAAAAGTTACTCCCGTTGTCCGTGATAATGCTATGCGGATAACCATACCGGATTATAACATCCTCGACAAATCTTTTGGCTATTGCTCCATCACAACTAGTGACGGGTTTAGCATCAATCCATTTTGTGAATTTATCCACCATCACTAAGAGGTGAGTAAATCCACTTGGAGCTCATTTAAAAGGTCCTAGCATATCAAGCCCCCAGACCACAAAGGGCCATGTTATAGGTATTGTTCGCAGCTGATCAGCCGGAATATGAGCTTGCTTGGCGTACTTTTGGCAGCCTTTGCACGTCTTGACTAATCGTTCGACATCTCGCTCGAAATGTAGTTTAAAAATCCGTGTCGAAAAGCTTTTGCCACTAAAGGTTTGGCTGCAGCATGGTGACCACACTCGCCTTCGTGGATTTCCCTTAAGATTTCCACTCCTTCTTCTAGAGATACACAGCGCTGAAAAACCCCAGAAACACTCCATTTATAGAGCTCACCTTTAACAATAGTATAGGCTTTAGCTTGTCGGATAATCTGCCGGCTCAGCACCTCGTCTTCGGGTAATTTGCCATCTACCAAATAATCGAGGTAGGGTTGAGTCCAGCTGGGAATTATAGCCAGAACTGCTATCAAAGGTGAGTCGGATTTGGTCGGATATTCCTCATCTACTCCCTTAATTGAGGGAACTTTGAGGTGCTCTAGAAAAGCGCCATCCGGGACCTCTTTCCGCGCAGAACCTATTCGAGATAGTGCATCTGCTTCCTCATTTTCTGCTCGAGGGATGTGTTGTACTTCAAACCCTTCGAACGATTTAGATAGATCATACACGACAGCTTTATATGCTGCCATGTGTTTATTTGCATTACAAATATCCGACACTTGTTGAGCAACAAGATCCGAATCTCGGTAACACATCAAACGTCGGATGCCAATATCCTTAGCAATCCGGATTCCATGCAGCAGTGCTTCATACTCGGCAATATTGTTTGTCGCTGTGAAGTGGATCTGCAACACGTATAAAAGTTTATCTCCTTGGGGTGATTTGAGCACCACACCAGTCCCCGAGCCCCCTCGAGCCTTAGACCCATCGAAAAAGAGGGTCCAATATTCTGACTCAGGGAGGATCATGTTATCCTTAGTCTCGTCTGATCAGCACAAAGTCGAAGGATCCGGGACTTGATTGTCATTCCGAGGTTTATACTCAATATCGAAAGAGAGCTCTATGCCCCATTTGGCGGTTACACGCCGTGGCGTCATTGTTGATTATATCTCTATGGGAGCTATGCTCACCACGGTAATTGGATGCTCCTGAAAGTAGTGTCGAATCTCACGAGATGCTAGAAAACACCGTAGTCAACTTTTGATAGTGCGGATACCGCTGTTTTGATTCTGTCAGAACCTCGCTGATAAAGTAAGTCGGACGCTGCACCAGGTATTCCTGATTTTCCTCTAGTCTCTCCACCACCATGACGATACTAACGACCTTATTTGTCGCAGCAAGATAGAGCAACATCGGTTCCTTAGGTTCAAGCGCTACAAGGATAGGTGCGATGAGAGTACTTTCTTCAGTCTTGTAGTGTCGCTCAGCTTCATTAGTCCAAACAAAATCTTTGGTCTTTTTTAGAGTTTGTATAATGGTGCCTTTTTCACCAAGTCGGCTTATAAATCGACCGACCGCATCGATGCAGCCGCTAATCTTTGTACGCCCTTCAAAGCGAGTTGGCCTCGAAATACTAAGTATAGCCTTGATTTTGTCTTGCTCACCTCTATGCCTCTTTGAGACACGATGAAACCTAACAATTTTCCCTACTGGTATTCCAAAGAAGCATTTCTTCGTTAAGCATGATGTTGTATTTTGAGATTGGCTTAACGCTTCCTCCAAGTCGAAATCAGTGTTTTTGACATCACCGCTGATATCATCCACGTATGCATGCACATTGCGTCCGAGTTGATCGTGGATGCATCGCCGCATCGCATACCGCACATAGCTCCTGGTTTGAGCCCAAAGGGCATCGTAACAAAACATGTAAGGTTTCGAAAGGGGTTATGAATGAAGTTTTGATTTTGTCGATTCCTTCATCCGATTTGGTGATAACCGAATATGCGCCAAGAAATGAGGAGTTCTCGAGCCCGCCAGAGAATCGATAACTTGATCAATTCTAGGCAAAGCAAACGGATCTTTTGGACAAGCCTTGTTCAAGGCGATAATCAACACATCCTTAAATCTGGTGTCCTTTAGGACCATTACAGGATTGGTCGACCACCTGTGGATGACCCTTCTATGAACTGCTAACTCGATTGTTCCTTAGCTATTGCCTTACGCTGGCCACCAAACCGTCAGAAGGACTGTTTGACGGGTTTACCGCTCGTTTACATTTAGAGAGTGCTCTAAGTTCCCTAGGTACTCGGTCATGTCAGATGGCTGCCATGCGAAGATATCTTGATTTGCTTGGAGGAACTTGACGAGCGCGCTTTCCTATGCGCTATCTAGGACTACGCCTATCTAGGTCACCTTGGAGGGGTCATCATCCTTAAATGGTGCTTTCTTCGTCTCTTCTGATGCCTTGAACTCTGGATTTGGCTTGGTCACCTCTTCTTCGCTGCGGGCATCTCGGACGGATCTATGCTCTTCTTGATCTCCGGTACTTCGGGCGCAAAGACGGCTTCAAAGGCGGCATTTCCATCCTGCACTCAAGGCTTTTCGGTCTCCCCGATGGTGATCACGCTGGGACCTCGAATTTTCATCATATTGTAAATGTAACACGGACGAGCCATGAAAGCCCAGTAAGCCGGACGTTCGAATATAGCGTGGTATGCGCTCTTGAATGGTACCACTTCAAAGGAAAGTGCCTCCGTCCGATAATTCTTTGGAGTTCCAAAGGTAACATCCAAAGTGATCTTCCTGTGGAATTAGCTTGTCTTCCTCGACAACTCCGTGAAAATCACAAAGCTATGGTTCATGGGTCTCCGAGATCTTCATCCGCGAAGGCTTCGACATAGAGAATATTGATGCTGCTACCACCGGCCCATGAGGGTCTTGAGAAACCATAACCGCCAATAAGTGGGTTGACGACATATGATTTCGCCTATGTAACTTAGGCGGATGATCGCCGTGGTCAACGTGATTGCTACTTCCACCAGTCCAGAGCATCGGGGACAGCCGAATCGCTGCATTGAGCTCGTAGAACCGCTTGACCTTTGCTGGTTGAGATCTAAGGAAAGTGACATAAGTGTCCTTCTTGGTGGGAAAAGTCTTCTTCCTTCCGACTTGGGATTTGAGGCATCGACTTCCTCCATGTCGGAATCTTCCTTGGTCTCTTTGTCCTTTTCGATTTTTCTTTCCTTCTTCCGCTTAGCTTTGTAGCCCATGTCATCTCTTTGATGTCGCCATTGAAATGACATTCGGCGTTGGTGGGACGAGCCCCCATTACCTAGGTGATGCACACATGGGTTATTGACAATGTCGCCCAAGAGTAGGTTTTGCCTGGTTGCTATTCTCCTCTACCTTGACCCTTGAAGTACCACGCCATGCCCGCGCCTCGCCACGCCCTCTCCTCGTTCTCTGCACCCTAAACAAGAGTAACTACCACAGCCTGTTGGGTTTTCCTCCGAGGTGTTCTTACGCTCGAGCTTGTTGCTTTGTTTTGCTGACCGAGGTACAACCAGACGTTGAGTAGTCCCTCCGCATCATCATCAACATCTACATACTTGCTCGTTTCTATCATCTCTCCCAAATCGCTGACCTTGTCGCACTTTAAGCGTGACGAGTAGATGAATTGGGAGCCCCGCGATGAAAGCTTCAATCGCGTTTGATCGCTTACTCCTTCACATGAGTTCTTGGTGTCGATCCATCGTCCGAGATAATCTCGCAAGTTTCTCGGCTGGTGTAACGCTGTAGGTCTCCGAATCAACAGGCCTCCGATATGTGCCTTCAAATTATGAAAGAACGACTTTGCATGTCATACCGTTGTGGATGGTGTTCTCCTGAAGTTCATTGAGCCATGATCGTATGCCTTCCGCAACATAAGTGGGAGATATCGGTTGCCATCAGGCTGTTTCGCTTTACATGCGCAAGCTTGGAAAAACTAGCCAAGTGTCCGCCGAGCAATGCCGTCAGAGGCTTGGATGTGTCTTGAGATAGCAAATCCTTCCGGAATATTAGTTCGATGCGTGGTCCAAAGCACTTTGGGCCCACGACATGTCATCGCTTTCATAGCGCCACACCCTATGTTGGAATCTGATCCTCGCCTTGTCGTTTGGGGATAGAGATCGCCGAATGCCGCTGTGGCTGCGATGCGTGGAGCCGGACTGCTTTTTCCACCACCTCCTCCGCCATGTCGCCCTCCTGCCTCCATGGGGCTGCCAGGATGACTGTGGTGGAGAGGGTGGTGCGCTGATAGTTCCGGCTAATCGCCGGCCTCCGCCCAGAGCGCCATTATTCCGGTTCCGGGAGGATTTGACTACGACGAACCCGCACGGCTTGTACCAAAGATGGTTTCCTGCTTCTTCGTCGTCTGGCTGCTCCCACCATGGTGAGGATCAGCCGACGGTTTGTATACTTAGGAGGTGGCATCTTTGACGCATCCTCCTCCCGTGCTTTTGTTTATCTTCTCCCTTCGATCCTTAGATTCTCGCCGGAGGGTACCGGATTCAGGGCAGCAATGGCGCTCTTTCCGACGCTGTTCCAGCCACGCGAAGTTCGCGATGATGTCCTCAAGATCCGGTTCTGAATAGTTGTCTTCCTGTTCGGGTGATGATATCGCGCCTGCACGTAATGGAATCTTACGCCAGCCCATGCCGGATCCGCGACATTGGTCAATCGAGACTAGTTTTTGACTTCCTAACATGCTATTTTTGCTGCCCAAATCCCTTGTTGAGTAGTTTGATACCCAAACGTATTCCTCCGGGTCCCGGATTAGCCGATAGAATTTCTGGCTGCCACGGTATTCAGACCGGTGTTGGGTATACCCAATCTCCGCTATATCTTTCCGTGGCTTCCCATCTCATTCCAAAAGGACGCATACGTATATGGGAATTGGTTATCATCTATGTGACGCCTGTGGTCTCTCGATGCAAACGAGACATGTATTCCTTGTTTGACATGCGCTTTTCTCCACCTAGATGTTTTGGCTTCATCGAGGAGTTGTTGACGACGCGCTTCTAGGGCCTCCGCGCTTTTCGTCCAGGTCATCCGCAGAAGTTCTCGGCTGTAGGGATAGGTGTGGTTAATGCAGCATCGATGAGTTTACGCACCTTCGGTGATCACGCGTCCATCCACCGATGCTTCTTTTTTCGCTCTTCCGGATAAGCGCCCATCCGAGACTTCTTCAGATTCCTCGGCAATAACCTCCTCGCCGAGGGTATTTTGCTGGGGTCTTGTTTGTCTTGTTCTTCTTCTTGCCTTCTTGGCAGCGCCGTAGCAAAGACGGCTTTGTCCGCTTTCCCAGTCAAGCTCGATCGGTACTTTCGGACATCCGACTTCTGGATTGTCTCCGACGCCCATGTGATCCTCGCGCTTTGGGAGAGTCTTCCCGGATCCTTCATCCATGGCTTCTCCTTCTTCTGCAGCTTTGGAGTTGTACTTTCTTCATATTCCGGAGAACTTTCGAAATCATCGACGCCATTGATTCATCCGAGGATGCGTACATCGGCGTTTGTTCCAATTGCTCAAAGACAGAAGTCGGTGTTTTCTCCAGCATCGCGAGTCGATCCGGATCCCACGATCCGGCCAAGTGTGACGCTGCTTCCGAGGTACCGGCGGCTTGCGAATCAGCCATGTCGAAACTTTTGATGGTCTCGAGGATTGCATCTCGCTGCTTTGCAAAGATTATACATTTTAGTGTGTACCTTAGGAAAGGTCTCTGCCGCATCATCGAGCCGAATCAGTGTCATTGATATGCTCTCCCAGATTTCGACTTCCACCGGTGGGTCGATCCGATCCGCTTCTAGGAGATCCACCTGTGATTCGACTTGGACCGTAAGGTCTTCTTCAGTTCGATTTCCACTATCGCTACAACTGCGTAGCTGGTGGGATTAGGGTTTTCGAGATCCGAACTCGCCGCCACGGACAAAGGGGACCCAAGATTCTTCGCTTATCATCACCGCTGGGTGGGTTGGGTAGGTTCATAAATCGGCGTAAACATCGATCTCGCCAAAAGACATGATTGTGTAGGCAACACGACCTCCCTAGCCGGAATCCAAGTCTCGCCGAGAACGATGAGAGGGCGTCGCTGAGAGGATGCGTAACCGACGGCATAGTCTCACGATTTCGATTCTTGCAGATTCCGCCTAACACGATCCGAAGCTCACTTGCCCCAGCAGGGCGCCAACCGTCGCTGGATTGATGACAAGTACGCCATGAGGGGGTCCTCGAGGCGCGAAGAGAGGTGTGAGATGTACTGTGTTTCGACGGTGAGCACACAAGTTTACCTGTGTTCAATCAGCCGGCTTTGGACGGATCCTACCTCGCAGTAATCCAAAGAATATGCAGCCGGAATATGGGTTACAAAGGTTTCCATGCAGTTGAGGGTCTAAAATATTGGGTGCCCTAGGCTCTCCCTAGGACGGCTTATATAGATATCCGCCTAGGGTTTACAGAGAGATTCATCCGCCACGCCTAAGAGTCGGTTGAGTACATGTTGAACTACTGGGTTATGGGCCTAAGTCGGTAAGCTCGGCCTCCTCAGAGTCGGATTGACTCTTTTCTCCCGACTGGCCGCGTGAAGCAAAGCTCTAACTCAAGTGGGACAATTGGTCAGTGAGGAACCGTGAGGATACCTGTAAAGTATATCCCCAACAAAAGAGTAGCAATAGTAAAGTAACAACAAGAGTAAACTAAAGATGAGGTAACAACAAAGAAGAAATGGGGCTGATTCGAAAAGCAGAGGCATAGGGATAGATGGACGAGCGTTGCATGGAAAAGACAATTCACATAGCAATCAGAACATAGGGCAAATGCAGATAAATAACATAAAGCATCCAAGTACTAGATAATCCTAGGCATGTGTTCCATATATAGTCATACGTGCTCGCAATGAGAACTTGGACACCAACTTTTGTCTTGCCAGCCCGCTTTGTGGGCCTCAAGGAACTTGCTAATTAAGGCGCTCCTTTTAATAGAGCACCGGAACAAAGCATTAATACTCCATGAACACATGTGATCCTCACATCAAAGCCATTCCCTCCGGTTATCCCGATTTCTGTCACTTCTGGGCCATTGGTTCTGGACAACAACGTGTGTATACAACTTGCAGGTAAGACCATAAACAATACTATCATAATGAATCAATAACATGTTCAGATCTGAAATCATGGCACTTGGGCCCTAGTGACAAGCATTAAGCATAACAAGTTGCAACAAAGTCATATAGCACTAATAGATGTTAGTAGGCACCATGCCCTAACAATCTGATGCCATTCCATGAACGATCTCATCCAAGCCCTTCCATCCCCATAGCCTTTAGTATGGGATTACCACTCATAGATGGGGCAAACATGGATGGTCGATGGAGAAGGCGGTGATCATGATGGCATGATCTCCTCCAATTCCCTATCTCGCAGGTGCCGTAATGTAGTGTCTCGTGTTGTTTCGTGGAATCTGTGGTGGCGTGAGCGGAACTCCTTCGAAAATGTCGACCTTCTAAGTTTTTAGGTCAAGGCATCTTATAGGCGAAGAGGGAGACCGAGGGTGCCTGGGCGCTGACCACCTCGGCATGGCCCGGCCCAGCCTGTACTGTGTGGTGTGGTCGAGCCCCAGCCCCACCGTCTCATATTCTGCCTGTGAGTCTTCGTGAAATAGGATTTTGGCTTTGTCCCGTCCAATTCGAGAATATTCATTTTCGACTTTCCGGAACCAAAACAGCAGAAAATAGGCAGCTGGCACTGTGGCTTTGGTTAATAGGTTAGTCCAAGAAATCATATGAAAAGTACTCCAAAGTGTGACAAAACACAAGAAAGTAGATAAAACCAAGCATGGAACATCAAAAATTATAGATACATTTGCAATGTATCAACATCCCAAGCTTAACTCCCGCCCTCGAGTAGGTAAGTGATAAAAGAAAGAATAATTTTTGAGGTGACATGCACCATCATAAACTTGATCAAAGTATTTGTAAAACATTCAAAGCTGGGATCAAAGTACTTCAATCATAACATGAAAGACAAGGTTCTAGCAATAAGACAACGAAACTATGTTGCAACATGAAAAGGCACAAACAAAAGATTCATGAATAACAATGCTTTGCAAGACATTTGTTTGTTTCACATAAAGAAAACATAGCATAGTGGTATCCAACTTGTCCTCATAGAGCAGCAAATATAAAATGCATAGGACACCGCAAAGTTCATAAGAGTGACTAGATACAAATAGTTTAAAACAAGCAATATCAAGGTATACATCAATCAACAAGTCTTGGGACAATGCACATAGAACTAAGAATGGCCACTATGCCTCAAAGTAAGTGCATAAAGGTAGAAGGTGGATACCAATATATAGTGGAATAAAGGCCTTCATAGAAGGAAGTAGGATTCAAGTCTCATAAAGAGCTTCCAAAATTATGGTACTTAATAGCTTTCAGCCTCATTGCCCCTATCATAAGCATCTTGAAGTGATTAAGGTTAAAGTGAACAAACTATGGTGTACATGCTTGACGAAGTATAAGTTAGAAATCATGTCCCTTGAATACGAGCCATTCCTCATGCTACTCAAGTTTAGTCACCGGTAAGTTCTTATCATCGTAAGTACATGTGTATCATAGAGAACCTCCAACGGGGTACCCCTTGCCCGATGATACGGACGAATCCCCATATTAAAATGAAAGGCAAGGCATAACGAGCATCTCAGCAATCTTCTTATTTACCATGGGAATATGGTGCTTTTTTCTCTTTCTTTCATAATCTTTTTTTCTTTTCTTTTTTCTCAATATCGACTCTTTTTTATAAGAAGAATGCTTCATAGACAGCTCATTATGGTTACGCTGCAGGTTTTCACCATGTAAGCATGGATTAGACCAGCGCCTGTGCTTTCTAACACATATACATAACTCCATGGACTTACAAGCCCCCTTTCATTTCACAATCGACGACATCCATAGACAAAAGAGCATGATATCAACTAGGTAAAGTACCTGCAATGTCGAAAGCATTCCCCATGACAAAGATGGTTCTGCTAATCCCCAACAAATAAGTGAAAGCATATACATAGAACACAATGGTTCAAGTTTATTAAGGGAAAGAAAATAAAGTGTGCCATCAAGTTCGTGAGAGCTTTAAGCACTAGTTTTCACATAAGTTTAATTTGGAAGGTAAACAAAACATGAATATACTTGGAATAGCATATGCTAGTAGGTAGGTATGGACTCTTTGGAATAACTTGGTTTAGGGAGTTGGATGCATGAGTGGAACCCATACTTGGTTGTGGAGGCTAGCAAAAGACTGGGAGCGACAAACTAGGAGAGCAATAATGGCCATAATCATGCAGAGCGATAAAATATCATTGATCAAAACATAAAGTGATACTACAAGTTAAAAACTAAAGGATCATAAAGGCTTATGGTGACTTGGGATAGTCATAACATGGTGTGAGCATGCTCCAAGTCAACCCAAATAAAGCATCAAAGGAGAATACCACTATACTATGCTTTAATATGCTAAAACAACGCATGATTCATCCAAGGCACATTAAGAAATCTCAATTGTTTATAACAATTCATGCTACAACAAAGAATACTAAGCATAAAGCCAAAACAATATCAAGCATTGCATGACAAAGCATAGGACACAGTAAAAAACAAGCTCTCTTTACCACTTAAGCATGAACTTTCCTACTCTTTTCCAAACCAAACCAAACTATTTGAAAACCAATGTATGAAAGAGGAGGTCCAACCAATTTATTAAGCAAACTAAGAAAACCAAGCAAACGAAAGACCAAAATAAAAACGAAAAAGAAGACGCTCCAAGAACAACACAACTGTGCATGAAACAATAAAAATGAAGTGTTTGAAGAAACGAGGATTTTTATTGATGAAGAAGGGGATGCCTTGGGCATCCCCAAGCTTTGACGCTTGTACTTCTTGGATATTTCTTGGGGTGACACTCATGGCATCCCCAAGCTTGAGCTTTAGTCCATCCTTCATCTCATTACTCATTCCTTCCATACACCTGAAATTTTTCCTTCATACAAAACTTCACACAATCTTTATTAGCAACATTAGTGCACTCAAGATAATAATTCATTAGGTTCAGTTATAACACCAATAAAACTTCCATTAAAACACAAGCTACTGTAGCACTTCCCTCAGAAAGCTTAATTCCCCAAAAGAACTCAAAAGGAACCAACAAGAAGCAAATGCAAATAATGGCAAAAATCTGTCAAAACAGACCAGCAGGTAAAGACGAATTTTTTCGAAGACCTTCTGTTGCTCAAATCAAAAAGTGTTGAACTAACAAAAGTTAGATAACAACATGGGGCAGAAACTAAAAATTTCACGCCTCAAAAGGACGTACAGAGATTTTACACGAATTTTTACTTGAAGCACAGAAATCTGTTTCAGGACAGCAACTTTCCCAAATCATTACTTCTCTCATTAGAGGTTACTCTTAGCACAAAAAGCAAATAAAAAGGATAAGGAGCTGTTATTACTAAAGTAATAACTTCCAAGACTCATCTAAAACTTTTGGGTTATCTCCCAATAAGTACTTTTCTTTAACGCCTTTAAGTTAGGCATGATAGTTTGAGAGGATGCTCACATAAGAAATATGAATTGAAGTAAAAGAGAGCATCAAGAAGCAAATTCAAAACACATTTAAGTCTAACCCACTTCCTATGCATAGAATCTTTATGCAAATAAATTCACAAAGAACAAAGTGACATGCATAGGAAGATAAAACAAGAGTAACTTCAAAACTTTCAAAGACATAGAGAGGTGTTTCAATACCATGAAAACTTCTACAACCATATTTTCCTCTCTCATAATAATTTTCAGTAGCCTCATGAATAAACTCAACAATATAACTATCACATAAAGCATGCTTTTCATGATCTATAAACACATAATTTTTATCAAGCTCAAAAATAGTGGGATTAAAACCTTCAATCCCACTTTTAACAATTCTATAACAAGATGGTCGATCATTCAATATAGGACCATCGCCTAGAGCTTTATCATAAACATTTTCTAAGCAAAACTCTTTAATACCATGCAAATCGGGTTAAGCACAAATAAAGTATTATCATAGATAACATGAGCATAACATTCATCCTTCTTTGGTAAGTGTGGGGGACAAACAAATAATGTAAGGGATAAAGAGTTACTCTCATTAGAATGTAGGCATGTTTAGCTAATCCATTCTTCCTCCTTTTGTTCATCACTCTCCTCCTCTTTTTCATCTAATGAGCTTTCAGGTTCATCAATTTCTTCTTCCATAAGATCCTGCAAGGCATTAGTCTCTTCCATTTGTGGAAAGCATCTATTAATATATTAAAGAATATATCCATTTTCTTCCTTGTAATTATCAAAGCAAAATTTAATTATACCATAAACCTCATATTTATAAGGTGAATCATCAATATTTTCAAGAAAACTAGCAAGTTCAAATGCACCTTCCAAGCAATAAATTCTCAATTTGTCCCACATCATAAAAGTCATAATTTCTTAACATAAGAAGATATGGTAACATCATCATTGTACTACATTGAAAAGGGAGGTGTTTGTACCTCCTACAGAACAAGATTTATCAAAGCAATAAGTAACATTATAAGTAGAGCACACGCTATAGCAATCTTATACAATTTATCAATTTGTTCCATAAGTGTTTCCTTTTGTGACAAGCGTTGTTCCTTATAATAATATTTCTGTTCTTCCATGAACCCACCTTGCCAATAAGATTCAGTTTCAAAGAAACCAACCATTGATAGAAAGCATGATAAAGCAAGACAATAGCAGACCAACGAAAATAACAACTAGAGTAGGAACTAATTTTTTTGTATTTTGATAAAGAAACAAGCAAACAAGGCGAAATAAACTAAGCTTGAACAATAATCGATTCCAAGTGAACTTGATAAATAAAGCTATGCCCCCTGGCTGTTGGGGATATACTCTCCGGGTATCCTCACAGTTCCTCACTGACTAGGGTGGCCCACTTCGGGTTAGAGATTTGCTTCACGGGCGGCCTAGTAAGGGAGAAGAAACGGAGTCCAATCCGACTACGGGAAGGCCTAGAAGACTTACCGACTTAGGCCCATAGTGTTACTTGTAGTTCAAGATGTACTCTGTAACCGACTCTTAGTCGAGCTTTACGCATCTCTCCCGTAAACCCTATGCCGGATATCTATATAAGTTGTCCTAGGGAGAGCCTTTAGGGCACCCTCAATAGTCTATAATCTCAACTCGCAAAGCGAACCCTCAGAATTCCATATTCCGCTCGGCCGTATTATTGGATTGTTAGCAGTGAGGATCCGGCCCAAAGCCGGCAGATTCAACTGGGTAAACTTGTGTGCTCACCGCCCCGAACACCGTGACGCCTCACACCCTCTCTTCCGCATGACTCGAGGACCCCTCATGGCTTGTCATCAATCCGACGATATTTGGCGCCCACCATGGGGCAAGTGAGTTTCAGATCCGCTCCGAGCGTAATCTGCAAGAATCGGAATCGCGAGACTATCGCCGCTGGCCGATCCTCACACCAGCGACGCCCCTCTCATCGCTCTCGACGAGACCTGGATTTCGCCAGAGGCTATGACCGCCTACACCATCATGTCTTTCGGCAGATCGATGTTTACATCAGCTTTGTCAACCTGTCCCACCCACCCAAGCGTGATGATAGAGGCAGGGAAATTTCTGATCCCTTGTCCGCGGAGGAGGCAGAGTTCCGGATCTCAGAAAACCCTAATCCCACCCAGCCCGCACCAGTTGCGGAGATAGTGGAGAAATCCGAGCCTAAAGAAGACCTAGAGGTCCAAGTCGAATCTAGAGTGGATCTCCTTGGAGAGGCTGAATCCCAGATCGACCCACCTGCTGAAGTCGAAATCCAGGAGGAGCATATCAATGACACTAATTTCGCTCGATGATGCCGGATGACATGTGCCTTTCCTGAGGTACACGCTGCAACGTATGATAATGCAAAACTCAGGCGTAGATGCAATTCTTGAGACCATCAAAAGTTTTGACGAAGATGATCGCGAGAGCTATAGGTACCTCAGGAAGCACGCGTCGCACTTCGTCGGGTATGTGGGATCCAGATCCGGCTCTGCCGATGCTGGAGACAACACCGACTCTGTGCTGGAGGCAATTGGAACAAACACCGACATACCTGCATCCTCGGATGAATCGATGACGTCAGCAGATTTCTGAAAGTTCTCCGTGGAATATGAAGAGGAGTATAACTCCAAAACTGCAGAGGAAGGAGAAGCCATGGATGAAGGATCCGGGGAACACTCTCCCAAAACGCAGGATGACATGGAAATCAGAGATAATCCCGAGATCAGAGGTCCAAAAGTACCGATCAGAGCTTGACTCGAAACGGACCAAAGCCGTTTTGCTACCGCCAAGAAGGCAAAGAAGAAGAACAAGAAGAACAAGACCCCGGCAAAAGACCCTCTTGTAGAGGGGGTGATTACCGAGGAATATGAGGAAGACTCGGATGGAGCGCTTATCCCAAACGAGCCCAAAAAAGAAGAGCCGATGGATGGACATGTGATCACTGAAGGTGCACGTAAATTCATCGATGTCATTAACTACACCTATTCCACAACCGCAGAATCTCATCGCTGAAGAATCGACGAGAGGGCACATGCCCTAGAAGTGCGTCAAGTACTCCTCGATGAAGCCAAAATATTGAGGAGGAAAAGAAACGATAACATCCGTGGAGAAGTACAACCTGCAATACCAGAAGACCAGAAGTGTCATACCAATGACAACCAATCGCAGATTCACGCCGTCCTTTTCGGAGAAGAGATGGGAAAGCCTTGGAAAGATAGCAAAGGGGAGTGGGTGTATCCAACCCCAGTACAGAATACCGTGGTGGCCTAAGAGATTCTATTGGCTAATCCAGGCCCGGAGGAGATCCGGTTGGGAATCAAACTACTCAACAAGGGACTGGAGCAGCAAAAGGTCGCCATGTCCGAAAGTCAAAAGTTGGTCTCTGATTCACCAAGGTCGCATGCACTGCATGGGCTAACGTAAGACCCCAGCGCGTTCCAGAGCAGCATCACCGTTCCGATCACAGGGAGGACAATTACTCAAGAACCGGATCTTCGGGACAACACCACAAAGCTGCCCGTGACTGGCATAAAGTCAACCCAGTTGCAGAGCAAGAGGCAATTGCTGCACTGAATCTGAGGAACCCGCCAAATGAGAGTCGAAGACCATGTGGATGATGATAAAGAGAAACGTCAGGAGGAGGACCAACAAAGAATGCCACCTCCTAGACATGCAAGCCATCCGGACGATGGACAAAGGAATGATGGACACCGTACAAGACAAGTCGGGCAGGGGCTCATATAATGAAGACCTCCCGAACCGAATAATGACGTTCGATGGAGGCCGCGATCACCGGAAATAACCCCCGCTCCACCCTCTCCGCCAAGTAACCATCACAACGGCCCCTGTGGAGGCAATGGAGGGCGCCATGGTGGAGGAGGTGGTGGCGGTCAAGTCCGCCCAAGGCACCGCAGCCACAACCGACACTCGGACGCATCTCTATCCCCAATGACGCAAGGCACAGGATCAACTCCAACATAGAGGCGCCGACGCTATGAAAATGATGATATCTACGCGGCCCAAAGTGCTTGACCACGATAAGAGCCATAAGGTTCCCGTAAGGATTTGCTATCTCAAGACATATCCAAGCTTCACGATGGCATTGCTCGCCAAATACCGCTACAGGATTTCTTCCAAGCTTGTTGCATTGCCAAAGGCGGAAACAGCTCGGTCGCAACCCGATATCTCCCACTCATGTTATGGAAGATGGCAAGATCATGGCTCAATGAACTTCCGGAGAACACCATCCATAATCGGTATGACATGCAAAGTGCATTCTTCGAATTTCAAGGCACATACCGAGGTCCCAGACGGTCGGAGACCTACAACGCTGCACCCGTAAAGCTGGAGAACTTGCCGGATTACCTCGCACGATGGATCGACACCAAGAACTCCTGAAGGAGTAATGATCAACCGCGATTGAAGATTTCATTGCAGTCTCCCAATTGGTTTGATACGCCATCGCTGAAGTGCGATAAAGTATGCGTATGTCGACTAATGCAGAGGGATTACTCAACGCCTCTAGCTGTGCCATACCGCAAAACAACCAAAGCAACAAGCTGGTTAAAAATTACCTCGGAAGAGAAACCTAACGCGGAAACGACCGTGGTTACTGCTACTTTCGGGTCTGGAGGACGAGGAGGATGCGGCGGAGGCCGCGGGCATGGCCGTGGGACTTCGAGAGTTCAAGGTAGAGGGGACCAGCAACCAGGCAAAACCTACACTTGGGCCGACATTGCCAATAACCCATGTGTGCATCACTTAGATGCCAATGGGGCTCCCCATTAAACATCGAATGTCGTTTCAATGACGACATTAAAAGAGATGATACCGCTGGCTATAGAGCTAAGCATAAGAAGGGAAAGAAGAATCCTGAAAAGGTTAAAGAGACCAAGGAAAATTCCGACATGGAGGAAGCCAATGCGTAAAATCCCAAGCCGGAAGGGAAGAAAAATTTTCTGACCAAAAAAGACACTTATATCACCTTCCTCGGTTCTCAACTAGCAAAGGTCAAGAAAGCAGTTCTACATGAGCTCAATGCAACAGTTCCGGCTGTCCCCCAATACCTGGACTGGTCGGAAGTCGTAATCACATTTGACCGTGCTGATCATCCGCCTAAGCTACACAGGCAAGGAAAATATGCCTTAATCATCAATCCAAATTATTGACGGTTATGGTTTCTCCAAGACCCTCATGGACGGTGGCAATAGTATTAATATTCTCTATGTCGAAACGCTACGCCGGATGAAGATCTCGGAGACCCAGCTGAACCATAGCTCTATGATTTTTCACGGAGTTATCCTAGGAAGACAAGCTAATTCCCTGGGAGAAATCACTTTGGATGTTACCTTTGGAACTCCAAAGAACTATCGGACAGAGGCACTTTCCTTTGAAGTGGTCCCGTTCAAGAGCGCAGCATCAAGCTATATTCAAGGCCCGCCATCGGGCTTTTATGGCTCGTCCGTGTTACATTTACAATATGATGAAAAGGTCCCAACGGCGTAATCACCATCAGGGGAGACCCGAAGAAAGCGCAAAAGTGCGAGGATGGAAATGCCGCCTTTGCTGAAGCCGTGTTGCACGCCCAGGAGTACCAGGAGATCAAGAAGAGCATAGATCCTCCGAGATGCCCGCAATGAAGAAGGAGGTGACAAAGCCGAATCCGGAGTTCAAGGCATCATAAGAGACGAAGAAGACGCCGTTGAAGGATGATGACCCCTCCAAGGTGATCCAAATAGGCGTAGGCCTAGATAGCGCATAGAAAGCACGCTCGTCAAGTTCCTCAAAGCAAATTAAGATATCTTCTCATGGCAGCCATCTGACATGACTTGAGTACCTAGGGAACTTGCCGAGCACTCTTTAAATGTAAACCTAAACACTAAACCCGTCAAACAGTCCTTATGACGTTTCGGCGATGAAAAGCGTAAGGCAATAGCTAAGGAACTAGCGCGGCTCGAGTTAGCTAGATTCATAAAAGAGGTCATCCACACTGAGTGGTCGGCCAACTCGTAATGGTCCCCAAATGGACACCATTGATTTAAGGATGTGTGTTGATTATACGCCTTGAACAAGGCTTGTCCAAAGATCCGCTCGCTTCCGCCTAAGATTGATCAAGTTATCGATTCTACGGCAGGCTCGAACTCCTCCGCTTTTCGACGATATTCCGCTATCACCAAATCCGGATGAAGGAATCTCGACAAAGTCAAAACCTCATTCATATCCCTTTGAACCTTCGCTTTGTTATGATGCCTTTTGGGCTGAAGAACGATGAGCTACCTACCAGCGCAGACGATGCTGTTTCCACTAATTCAACTCGGACGCAATGTACATGCACACGGATGATATGGCGGTGATGTCCAAAAAGAAGGAAACGCTGATTTCCGACTTGGAGGAAATGTTCGCCATTCTACTAAAATACAACATCATGCTTAATCCGAAGAAATGCTTCTTTGTAATTCCAGCCTGAAAATTGTTAGGTTTCATCGTGTCTCAAAGAGGCATAGAGGTGAACCGACAAAATCAAGGCTATACTCAATATTTCCGTGCCAACTCACCAAGGACGCATAAAGACTAACTGGTTGCATCGTAAGCCGAGCTGGTGTCGCCTTGAAAGAGCCGCACCATTATACAAACTCTTGAAAAGACCAAAGATTTTGTGTGGACCGACGGTCAAGCTGCGAATAAGACCAAGAAAGTACTCTCATCTGCCCTATCCTTGCCGCACCGGAACCACAGGAACCGGCGTTGCTTTATCTTGCCATAAATAAAGTCGTTAGTATCATCATGGTGGTGGAGAGACCGAGGAAAATCAGAACACTTGGTGCAGCGTCCGACTTACTTTGTCGGCCGAGGTCCCGACAGAATCAAAACAGCGTATCCGTGACTATCAAAAACTGGCTTATGGTGTTTTCCTAGCATCTTGTAAGTTACTTACACTATTTTCGGGAGCATCCAATTATCGGGTGAGCACAACTCCCATGAGGGATGTATCAACAACAAGGACGCCCACAGACGGCCACCAAATGGGGCATAGAGCTAACTTCGATATTGAGTATAAACCTTGACAACAATCAAATCCCAAATCCTTGCCGACTTTGTTGCTGATTGACAGACAAAGGAGAATATGACCTCCCCGAGTCGGAACACTGGACCCTATACTTTGATGGGTCTAAGGCCCGAGGGGCCTGGGCTGGCGTGGTGGTCAAATCACCCCAAGGAGATAAACTTATACGTGTTGATCCACTTCACAGTGACAAACAATATTGCCGAGTATGAAGCATTGGTACACGAAATCCGGATTGCTAAGGATATCAGCATCCGACGTTTGATGTGTTATGGAGATTCGGATCTTGTTGCTCAACAAGTGTCGAATATTTGTAACGCAAATAAACACATGGCAGCATATAAAGCTGTCGTGGATGATTTATCTAAATCGTTCGAAGGGTTTGAGGTTCAACACATCCCTCGAGCAGAAAATGAGGAAGCAGATGCACTATCTCGGATAGGATCTAGACGGAAAGAGGTCCCGGATGGCGCTTTTTTAGAGCACCTCAAAGTTCCCTCAATAAAGGGAGTGGATGAGGAATATCCGACCAAATCCGACTCACCTCTAATAACAGTCCTGGCTGTAATTCCCAGCTGGACTCAACCCTACCTTGATTATCTGGTAGATGGCAAATTACCCAAAGACGAGGTTTTGAGCCGGCAGATTATCCGACGAGCAAAAGCCTATACTATAGTTAAAGGTGAGCTCTATAAGCGGAGTGTTTCTAGTGTTTTTCAGCGCTGTGTATCTCCAAAAGAGGGAGTGCCAAATCTTTAGTGGCAAAAGCTTTTAGACACGGTTTTTTCTGGCTTACAGCTCAGGCAGATGCTGAACGATTAGTCAAGACGTGCAAAGGCTGCCAAAAGTACGCCAAGAAGTTTCACGCTATGCTGATCAGCTGTGAACAATACCTATAACATGGCCTTTTGTGGTCTGGGGGCTTGATATGGTAGGACCATTTAGACGTGCTCCAAGTGGATTTACTCACCTCTTAGTGATGGTGGATAAATTCACCAAATGGATTGAGGCTAAACCCGTCACTAGTTGTGATGGGGCAACAGCCAAAAGATTTGTCGAGGATATTATAATCCGGTATGGTTATCCGCATAGTATTATCACGAACAACAGGAGTAATTTCTATGGGAGAATCAATAATTCTGCAATGAACAAAGTATCCGATTTGACATTGCGTCACCGACATCCACAAAGCAACGGACAAGTCGAAAGGGTAAATGGTTTAATCCTACAAGGCCTAAAACCGAGACTCGAAGCACCACTACGACGTGCTACGGGGGCTTGGGCAGAGGAATTACCCTCTGTAATATGGAGTTTACGAACAACTCCGAACAGGTCAATCGAATACACACCTTTTTTCTTGGTCTATGGCGCAGAAGCAGTTCTTCCTAGTGATCGATTCACACTTCTCCTAGAGTGGCCGCCAAGATATCAAGAAGATGCCGAGATTTCTCGACAAAATGATCTCGACTTAGTCGAAGAAGTTCACGTCGTTGCTGAAATGAGATCAACAGCCTATCAGTAGAAGTTACGCAATTATCATAGCCAGAGAGTCCGAAACAGATCTTTCAGTAAAGGTGATTTGGTTCTCCGGCTTGTGCAACAAAGAAAGCACAAACTTTCCCTAGTATGGTAAGGGCCCTTTTTAGTTAGTCGAGTATTGCACAATGGTTCGTATTACTTAATCGACATGAGGCCCGGCTAAAGAAAGACCGCTACTACGAAGAGAAAGAGAGTGGAGGCAAGACAACCGGATGAGTTAGATGCACTATGGAATATTGCTCAGCCACGCCCCTTTTATTCTTAGTTTATCCTTCTTGTAATCATACGTATGTACATGCTCTACGAGAAATAAAAGTCTTGGTTGCCTCAAGTTTTTCTCTAAGAAGTTCTTACCATATTATTTCCGAATGATCATGTCACTGTCGAAAATCCCAGAATACTTGAAAGTACTTTATGCTCATGTTTGTTCTAGTTTAGATTTCCGATTCTAAAAATGCTACCTTCGGGTGTAACTCTAAAGTTTGTAGTCTATACTTTGGTTATTTGTCTGATTGCCAGATGCGCGTATTTTCGGAGTAGTGAATTGTTGGTACTAGAAGCCGGCTTTGTTTCCGAGTTTAAACTGGTTTAGCAATTGAGCTCGCTGTTCGGCAAACTTTCAGGCGTAAGGTTTAGCTGCTCGTGAAAGGGACGAGGTAAAGCCGATAAACGATAAGTATAGAGGAAAAGTATAAGTGCTTATGTAAACATTTCAGGCACATAAAATTAAAGCCAAAAGTGCTGAATAGATCAAAAGCTTTGCACTAGGAAAATTATAGTACTACATATTTTACGTAATCATAATGTTTCTCGAAATAATACAATTGTTTCTAGTAATCTATGGTGGAGGAGAAGAGGTAGGCGCTGCCGGCCCGCTGGATGCATCGGCCTCAGTTTGATAACAATCCGAGATGTTCAGATCCGATACGGTCTGTTCATCGTCGGAAAGTTCAGCTGCTTCTTCCGGAGGCAGGGGCAGTATATCCACGCGAGTGAAGAAGGGAGTGTCGACTGGTTAAGTCAGCCACGCCGACACCCATATCCGCGAGAGTCGATGATGGCAATCGATATCTTGCTCCCGGCCGCCTTCATCCACCTTGCGCATTCTCCGTCACTTGCCATATCTCCATGTTTCCATGGTGGATCATGACCATGGTGAGAGCGTTCTGCGCCACGGATCGCGCGTAGGACATGTTCCAGTCCCGGACGAGCCGCGACATCTCTTTCTCCTGGTCTCGCACCTGAAAGTCCGACATGATGTGCATGTCTAGAACCCTGAGAGCTTTGCCAATATCCTCGATGGATTGGCGGAAGTCATGAGTAAATCACCGACTTGGGTAAGTCTGGGTGCGAGGTTTGGTGGAGGCAGAGTCCGCTGGTTAAGAGGACCTATACATATAACACAAAATGGTTAAAATCCTACATCAAAAGAGTCAAGAATATACACAAGTCGAAGATGGAAACATACCAAGATGACGTCAGAACTTTGGTCTTCTTCTCAAAGACTGGAGTTCAGCTCGAGCGCCTGGAAAGGTCCTTCTCTCGCAAAGCTCGCTGTTGAGATCCGAGATTCTCGATCTTGAGCTGCAATCCACGATCACACTCATCAAGAGCTATGGAGGAGGATTCGAGAACTTGAGCAATGCTCTTCTCATGATCCGCCTTGAGCTTATCCAGCTCTTGGCAAGTTCTTGTTCTCCACCACCAAGGTTTTGAGGTTCTCGACCTCTTCAATCATAGCGCAGACTGTTTTACCAAGGTCAGACAAAAAAGAACAACAGTTCAGTAAAAATATTCGACTATGAAAACACAAAGACAAGATTTGAGTCTCGAATGTTTACCTTCGCCTCATCCTTGAGACCTTCAGCATTTTCAAGCCAGAGAGCTTTGATCTCTCCGCTTGTTGCGTATGTTCTTCAACAAATCCTAGTTATATGAATTAAATTTCTGTAAGTCAGAATACCCAGAGTCAGAAGTCTACTGAAGACTCGGGCTAATATTTTTACTAATATCAGCATGAGCCTTGGGGGCTACACTAGTTCATTCTTTGGCATCCTAAGGAAGCATAAACTCAGATTTGAATATCGTACTTCATGCTTGGGGGCTAGAGGATATGATATAAAGTGCAATAAAGAAAATCGTAAGTTGGAATTTGACTTACATGATGTTCATGTGTGAGCTTGCTTACACATGTTCACCTTGGTGGTAACCTTCTCAAAGCGTGAGTGGAATAACCGGAGGTGGTGGAAGCACACCAACTCTAAGTCCCTCGTCACGAAGGCGAACTTGTTCAAAAAGGTCGGAGTACTTGATGTCTTCCGCCTCTTGTGCTTCTTCTTCGGCAGAGAGATTTCTCTTCCGTGCATTGCGGGCCGTAAGCTGGATTTCTTCTACAGATTTCGAGACAAGCCAAATTTGGCAAGTCCCGGATTGTTCAGAGGTTTTCAGAAAGGTCTCGCCGAGGGATCATTACCCAAGAGGGTTCACCCTTATCTAAACCTCGAGCCACCTGTGGTGGCGCCCCGCGACTCAAGGGTCGCTGCCCGCTGAAGGAGCCGGATCTTCTACGACAACCAAATGAGTAATCACCGGCGCTGCAGAGGGTTGTGGGCAGGAGTCGGAGGAGCTACTAGGAGAAGCTATGGTCACTGTTTTCCGCAAGGGCTTCAAGAAGTTCCTTCCCTTGCCCTTGATGAGCTGTTTAGCTCGAGAAGGTAATAGAATAAAAACATTACATCTCGGAGGCAAAATTGAGTAAGGAATAAAGGCGTAAGATGTGTTGAAAGTTACTCTTCACATCCGCACGCCCTTTGTGCCGACGCCACTATCGAGCCTTGCGCTTCGGGCATAATGTCCCAAAGGGGACCAGTTCTGCCTCCGAGAAAACTTAGAGGATATCCCTCGAGTGGAGCAAATTCGACTGGGAGGTCGAAGCTGAAAAGAAAAATATATCTCAAGATTACAAATAATTTAAAGGGTGAAACACATAAAAGGGTTTATTATTTACCGAAACCACAAGGTCTTCTGCTATATGCATATCCAGAGACAAGTCCGGAATCTTCCTTTCAATCCGCTCCTTGATCACCATTTAATCTGGCTTATGTAATCCGGCTTTAAAGCCTTAGGACTGATGCGTAGGGAGTCATTCTTCGACGTGATGGAGTGCATCGACGGCCGCTGTGGTGTTGGAGAGGTTGATCCGCATGCACTCCAACATTGACTAGGGTCTGATCCTTTCAAGCCCTTGTTTTTATCGATATTCGATCCGCCTAGCGAGGATCAGATCACATCGAGAGCCGAGGAGCCTCGCCCCAAGATGGTTGTGCCGTGGCCTGCCGATGAAAGCCGCAAAGCAAGAGCTTTGCCGGAGCAGAATATCCTTATGGTAGAAAAAAGTGGCCGCCATTGTTTGACCGAGTCACCGTAGAAATGCGAGGATAACTACGCCACGCCTAATAGAAAGTTAATAGTGCCGTAATATAAGGATTACCGCAGTGATGGAGTTTCTACGACATGGAAGTAGAAACGAAACAAAGTGAGGCTCGCCTAATGCCGATATACCCCTCGCACAAAGCTGCGTAAGAACTCATCTCTAAGAGGGAGTTCAGGGGAAGATTGTGGAGCTGTACACCGTAATGATCAATCACCTCGGAAAAGAATTCCGAGGGAGGAAAGGATAAACCTCCGAGGTAGGTGGGTGCCGGCGGGACCCGCCGTCGACGCTACGGTGGGGGATGGTTTCACGAAACCGCCCGGCCGCCAGCACAGGGAGGAGACCTTCATTCTCCACACCTTGGAGTTTCTCGTCGTCGAGTAGGCACAGGATCCAGACTCCTGTGTTGCTCTCCTTCGCCAGATCCGCTCCCCGCTGCCAAGCCGGAAGAGGAAGAGGAATCCATTTTTCTGGTGTGCCGGTGACCCTAGATGGGCGGCGCTAGGGAATCTGGGAGGAGCAAGAGCTCTGTGCGCTGGGGAGATGTGGAGGAGAAGAAACAACAAAGGGAACAGGTGAAGAGAGGAGAAGGAAAATCCTCACCCCTTATAACCACCTACTAAGGCCAAGATTCGCGGCAACAAGATCGGTAAACGCCCACGCATCGTGGAAGGAAATGGGAAGGACCCACGTGATGATTACGTCGCCTCGGTCTCCACGTACCCATTGAAACAACGCCTCGGTTCCGCGAACGGTGGACCCACCAACGGTCGTGCTGACAGGATGTTTGTCAGATGACGTGACTTGACCATGACGAGTGTCAGATGACATCAGAGACCAAGTTCCGGCTTAGTTTCAATCAAGCTGGAAAGTCCGAGTAACATGTTGATAGGTCCGACTTATTTTTAACATGTTGATGAATCCGACTTTGGATCTTGGAGACTTCCGGGGGCTGCTGTTGGGGATATACTTTCCGGGTATCCTGACGCCTCACTAACCAACTTAGTCCACTTTGGTTAGATCTTTGCTTCACGGGCACCTAATGTGGGAGAAGAAACGGAGTCCAATCCGGCTACGGGAAGGCCCAGAAGACTTACCAACTTAGGCCCATAGTGTTACTTGTAGTTCAAGATGTACTCTATAACCGACTCTTAGTCGTAGCTAGACAGATCTCTCCTGTAAACCCTAGGCCGGATATCTATATAAGCCATCCTAGGGAGAGCCTTTAGGGCACCCTCAATAGTCTACAATCTCAACTCGCACAGGCGAACCCTTGTAACCCATATTCGCTCGCCAGACATTAGATTGCTAGCAGGAGTAGGATCCGGCCCAAAGCCGGATTCAACTGTAAACTTGTGTGTTCACCGTCCCTAACACCGTGACGCCTCACACCCTCTCTTCCACATCGCCGAGGACGCCCTCATGGCATTTGTCATCAATCCGACGGCAATCGACAATGGCGCCAGAAAATAGTCTTGATGACCCACAAGTATAGGGGGTGTATCAGAGTATTTTCGAGGGAAGAGAAACCCAATTTATTGATTCGACACAAGGGGAGCCAAAGAATATTTATAAGCCTTAACGACTGAGTTGTCAATTCAGCTGCACCTGGAAACAATCTTGCTCACAGCAGTTTATCAGTAGCAACAGTTTTGTAGTAGCAATAGTAAAGTAACAACATTAGTAAAGTAAAGACAGTAGTAACAACATCAGTAAACAGAAGGATTCGAGTGCGGTAGGCATAGGGATGGATGGACAGGTGTTGCATGGACAAGACAATTCACATAGCAATCAGAACATAGGGAAATTGCATAAATAAGATAAAGCATCCAAGTACTAGATAATCCTAGGCATGTGTTCCATATATAGTCATACGTGTTTGCAATGAGAACTTGCACAACATATTTTGTCCCCGCCAAATTGTTTGCAGCTGGGCCTCAAGGAACTATCGGCAATTAAGGTGCTCCTTTAATAGAGCACCGAGCAAAGATTAACACTCCATGAACACATGTGATCCTCACATCAAAGCCATTCCTCCGTTATCCCGATTGCCACTGGGCCATTGGTTCCGCATAACAACATGTGTATACAACTTGCGTGTAAGACCATAAACAATACTATCATAATGAATCAATAACATGTTCAGATCTGAAATCATGGCACTCGGGCCCTAGTGACAAGCATTAAGCATAACAAGTTGCAACAAAGTCATAAAGCACTAATAGAATATACTAGGCACCATGCCCTAACAATCTGATGTCATTACATGAACGATCTCATCCAAGCCCTACCATCCCCATAGCCTACAACAGGGGATTACTCACTCATAGATGGGGGAAACATGGATGGTCGATGGAGAAACGATGGTGATCATGATGGCGATGATCTCCTCCAATTCCCGCCCCAGGTGCCGTAACGGAGTTTCGGTGCTGTTTCGTGGAATTGTGGTGGCGGCGGAGCGGAACTCCTTCTGGAAAAACGTCGACCCCCACTGAGTTTTTAGGTCACAAGGCATCTTATAGGCAAAGAGGGAGACCGAGGGGGTGCCTGGGGCGGCCAGATCACCCCCTGGCATGGCCAGGCCCAACCTACGTGGCCAGGTGGTGTAGCTGGGCCCTAGCCCCACTGCCTCATATTCGCCCAGAGTCTTCTGGTGAAATAGGATTTTTGGCTTTTGTCCCGTCCAATTCCGAGAATATTCATTTTCTGACTTTCCTGGAACCAAAAACAGCAGAGAACAGGCAGCTGGCACTGTAGCTCTTGTTAATAGGTTAGTCCAAGAAATCATATGAAAAGTACTCCAAAGTGTGGACAAAACACAAGAAAGTAGATAAAACCAAGCATGGAACATCAAAAATTATAGATACATTTGCAATGTATCAATTCTCTTCAGAGACTACACATGGATCCACCAGTGTCATTGCATGTGTGTTCTTTTCACAATCCACCTATGGATCCACCAGTGTTATTGCATGTGTGTTCTTTCACATACCACATATGGATCCACCAAAGGTCATTGAAATGTGTGTTCTCTTCACATACCACATATGGATCCACCAATGTCATTGAATGTGTGTTATTTTTACTAATATCATCTTGAGTCATTTCATTTGTGTTATTTTCACATACCACATATGGATCCACTATTGTCATTGCATGTGTGTTCTTGTTACTACAAACAATCAGAGTCATTTCATGTGTGCTCTTTTCACATACCACACATGGATCCACCAATCGCCATTGCATTTGTGTTCTTTTCACAATCCACCTATGGATCCACCAGTGTCATTGCATGTGTGCTCTTTTTACTAACAACAACCAGAGTCATTGCATGTGTGTTCTCTTCAGATACCACATATGGATCCACTAGTGTCATTGCATGTGTGCTCTTTTCACAATCCACCTATGGATCCACCACTGTCATTGCATGTGTGTTCTTTTTACTAATATCAACTGGAGTCATTTCATGTGTGTTCTTTTCACATACCACATATGGATCCACCAGTTTCATTGCATGTGTGCTCATTTTACTAACAACAACCAGAGTCATTGCATGTGTGTTCTCTTCAGATACCACATATGGATCCACTAGTGTCATTGCATGTGTGCTCTTTCACAATCCACCTATGGATCCACCAAAGGTCATTGCACATGTGTTCTTTCACATACCACATATGTATCCACCAAAGGTCATTGAAATGTGTGTTCTTCTTCAGAGACCACACATGGATCCACCAGTGTCATTGCATGTGTGTTCTTTTTACTAACAACAACTGAGTCATTGCTTGTGTGTTCTTTTCACATACCACATATGGATCCACCAGGTCATTGCATGTGTGTGTTTCACAATCCACCCATGGATCCACAACTGTCATTGCATGTGTGTTCTTTTACTCACAACAACCGTAGTCATTGCATGTGTGTTCTTTTCACATACCACATATGGATCCACCAAAGGTCATTGCATGTGTGCTCTTTTCACAATCCACCTATGGATCCACCAAAGGTCATTACATGCGTGTTCTTTTTATTAACAACAACTAGAGCCATTTCATGTGTGTTCTTTTCACATTCCACATATGGATCCACCAAAGGTCATTGCATATGTGTTCTTTCACAATCCACCTATGGATCCACCAAAGTCATTGCATGTGTGCTCTTTTACTAACAACAACCAGAGTCATTGCATGTGTGTTCTTCAGAGACCACACATGGATCCACTAGTGTCATTGCATGTGTGTTCTTTCACAATCCACCTATGGATCCACCACCGCCATTGCATGTGTGTTCTTTTCACATACCACATATGGATCCACCAAGGTCATTGAAATGTGTGTTCTTCTTCAGAGACCACACATGGATCCACCAGGTCATTGCATGTGTGTTCTTTTACTAATAACAATTGAGTCATTTCATGTGTGTTCTTTTCACATACCGTATATGGATCCACCAAAGGTCATTCATGTGTGTTCTTTTTACTAACAACAACTGGAGTCATTGCATGTGTGTTCTTTTCACATACCACATATGGATCCACTAGTGTCATCGAAATGTGTGTTCTTAGTAGAGACCCCACATGGATCCACCCTGGTCATTGCATGTGTGTTCTTTTACTAATAACAACTGGAGTCATTTCATGTGTGTTCTTTTCACATACCCCATATGGATCCACCAAAGGTCATTGCAAGTGTGCTCTTTTAGTAACAACAACTCGAGTCATTGCATGTGTGTTCTTTCATATACCACATATGGATCCACCTGTCATTGCATGTGTGCTCTTTCACAATCCACCCATGGATCCACCAAAGGTGTCATTGCATGTGTGTTCTTTTACTCACAACTACCGTAGTCATTGCATGTGTGTTCTTTTCACATACCACATATGGATCCACCCAGTTTCATTGCATGTGTGCTCTTTTCACAATCCACCTATGGATCCACTAGTGTCATTTCATGTGTGTTCTTTCACATACCACATAAGGATCCACTAGGTCATTGCAGGTGTGTTGTTTTCACAATCCACCAAAGGTCATTGCATGTGTGTTCTTTTCACATACCACATATGGATCCACCAAGGTCATTGAAATGTGTGTTCTCTACAAAGACCACACATGGATCCACCAAAGTGTCATTGCATGTGTGTTCTTTCTATTAACAACAATTGAGTCATTGCATGTGTGTTCTTTTCACATACCACATATGGATCCACCTGTCATTGCATGTGTGCTCTTTTCAGATACCGTATATGGATCCACCAGCTGTCATTGCATGTGTGTTCTTTTACTAACAACAACTGAGTCATTCCATGTGTGTTATTTTCACATACCACATATGGATCCACCCGCTGTCATTGAAATGTGTGTTCTCTACAGAGACCACACATGAAACCCCCAGTTTCATTGCATGTGTGGTCTTGTTCCAAACAACAACCAGAGTCATTGTATGTGTGTTCTTTTCACATACCACATATGGATCCACCAGTGTCATTGAAATGTGTGTTCTCTTCAGAGACCACATATGGATCCACCAAAGGTCATTGCATGTGTGTTCTTTTCACATACCACATATGGATCCACCAAAGGTCATTGAAATGTGTGTTCTTTTCAGAGACCACATGGATCCACCAAAGGTCATTGCATGTCCGTTTTTTTACTAACAACAACCAGAGTCATTGAAATGTGTGTTCTATTCAGAGACCGCACATGGATCCACTTGAGTCATTGCATGTGTGTTCTTTTTACTAACAACAACTAGAGTCATTTCATGCGTGTTCCTTTCACATACCACATATGGATCCACCCGTGTTATTGCATGTGTGTTCTTTCACAATCTACCCATGGATCCACCAGTGTCATTGCATGTGTGCTCTTTTACTAACAACAACCAAAGTCATTGCATGTGTGTTCTCTTCAGAGATCGCACATGGATCCACCAAAGGTCATTGCATGTGTGTTCTTTTCACAATCCACCCATGGATCCACCAAAGGTCATTGCATGTGTGTTCTTTTCACGCACTACATATGGATCCACCAAAGGTCATTGAAATGTGTGTTCTCTTCACATCCCACATATGGATCCACCAAAGGTCATTGCATGTGTGTTCTTTTACTAATAACAACCTGAGTCATTTCATGTGTTCCTTTCACATACCACATATGGATCCACCAGTGTCATTACATGTGTGTTCTTTTGACTAACAACAACTAGAGTCATTGCATGTGGGTTCTTTTCACATACCACATATGGATCCACCAGTATCATTGAAATGTGTGTTCTGTTCAAACACCACACATGGATCCACCAGTGTCATTGCATGTGTGTTCTTTTACTAATAACAACTGAGTAATTTCATGTGTGTTCTTTTCACATACCACATCCGATCCACCAAAGGTCATTGCATGTGTGTTCTTTTAGTAACAACAACCTGAGTCATTGCATGTGTGTACTTTTCTCATACCACATATGGATCCACCAGTGTTATTTGCATGTGTGCTCTGTTCACTATCCTCCCATGGATCCACCAGTGTCATTGCATGTGTGTTCTTTTTACTAACAACAACTTGAGTCATTGCATGTGTGTTCTTTTCACATACCACATATGGATCCACCAGTTTCATTGCATGTGTGCTCTTTTCACAATCCACCTATGGATCCACTAGTGTCATTGCATGTGTGTTCTTTTTAATAACAACAACTGGAGTCATTGCATGTGTGTTCTTTTCACATACCACATATGGATCCACCAGTGTCATTGCATGTGTGTTCTTTTCACAATCCACCCATGGATCCACCAAAGGTCATTGCATGTGTGTTCTTTTCACATACCACATATGGATCCACCAGTGTCATTGAAATGCGTGTTCTCTTCAGAGACCACACATGGATCCACCAGTGTCATTGCATGTGTGTTCTTTTTACTAACATCAACTAGAGTCATTGCGTGTGTGTTATTTTCACATACCACATATGGATCCACCAGTGTCATTGAAATGTGTGTTCTCTTCAGAGACCACACATGGATCCACCAAAGGTCATTGCATGTGTGTTCTTTTTACTAACAACAACTGGAGTCATTTTATGTGTGTTCTTTTCACATACCACATATGGATCCACCAGTGTCATTGCACATGAGCTCTTTTCACATACCACATATGGTTCCACCAATGTTATTGCATGTGTGTTCTTTTTACTAACAACAACTAGAGTCATTTCATGTGTGTTCTTTTCACATACCACATATGGATCTCGCCAAAGGTCATTGAAATGTGTGTTATCTTCAGAGACCACACATGGATCCACCAAGATTATTGCATGTGTGTTCTTTTTACTAATAACAACCAGAGTCATTGCTTGTGTGTTCTTTCACATACCACATATGGATCCACCAGTGTCATTGCATGTGTGTTCTTTTTACTAACAAATACTGGAGTCATTTCATGTGTGTTCTTTCACATACCACATATGGAACCACCAGTTGTCATTGAAATGTGTGTTCTCATCGAGACCACACATGGATCCACCAAAGGTCATTGCATGTGTGTTCTTTTCAGATACCACATATGGATCCACCAGGTCATTGAAATGTGTGTTTTCTTCAGAGACTACACATGGATCCACCAAAGGTCATTGCATGTGTTTTTTACTAACAACAACCAGAGTCATTGAAATGTGTGTTCTCTTCAGAGACCACACATGGATCCACTGACTCATTGCATGTGTGTTTTTTACTAACAACAACTGGAGTTATTTCATGTGTGTTCTTTCACATACCACATATGGATCCACAAGTGTCATTGCATGTGTTTTCTTTCACAATCCACCTATGGATCCACCAAAGGTCATTGCATGTGTGCTCTTTTACTAACAACAACCAGAGTCATTGCACGTGTGTTCTCTTCAGAGACCACACATGGATCCACCAATGTCATTGCATGTGTGTTCTTTTACTAATAACAACCAGAGTCATTGAAATGTTTGTTCTCTTCAGAGACCACACATGGATACACCAGTCATTGCATGTGTGTTCTTGTTACTAACAACAACCAAAGTCATTGCATGTGTGTTCTTTTCACATACCGATATGGATCCACCAAAGGTCATTGCATGTGTGTTCTTTTCACAATCCACCTATGGATCCACTTGTAAGGTCCCCAACCTTTAATAAGATTGAGCCCCTGTGTTTACAATGCTAGTCCTTGATCAATAGCTAGCATCCACAGTTCAGATGTAATATCAAGAAACAAAGGTCATAATACAACTTTATAACCAGTGAATAACATAATTTTAATTACATCTTTTACATAGCTCATTTGGCTATTACATTACATTGCAAATGAATAACTATAGTCATGGGTCCTTCATCTTCAAAGTGCCACAGTGCATATGTTGGTTGTAGGCTTTGTAATCCTAATCACCAATCTTCACTAAAACAATCAAACTCGCAATATAATAAGTTACAGCCACCACAAGGGTCAATACATTTGAATTGTATTGGCAAGTTTCACTTCTATGTGTAATATAGGTGATCCTATCACTACATGCATATTTGGCTAAGTAGAGTTTAAGGCTCATTTGCATAAAGCAATATTTTATCCTATCTTTTCAAAATGGTTTTTGGTCCTTTGTCAAATCTCCTTTCATAAATCTCTTGAACTCCTTGGTAAAACCCATGTTCAGGTCTTTGTCAAAATCTCTTGAGCACCTTAGTAACTCCAAGTGCATCAAGTTTTGTCAAAATCTCTTGAGCTTCTTGGTAACCCAAGTGCATCAAGTTTTTAAAAGTTTTCTTTAGAAATTAGAATGTCGAGATCTTCCATAGCTTCAAGCCTTTAGTTGCTCAGTATTGTCCATAACCGGGACACGGCTAAGTACTTAGATTTTATTATCTTCTGCAGAAGTTGTACACTTTACCCACATGACACAATCTGCCTTGACGCCACCAAAGGGTCACTGGATAAGTACTCACCAAAATGGAGTACCGACAGATCGATAGTGTGACGTAAGTCTTTCCAAAAGGTCCTCCCATACACCATTGCTAGCTTGTCTTCAGTACCCATGAAGCAATTCTAGATCCCCATGTCTGTAAATCAAGACAATGCATGGGTCTTCCCAATGTAGTTGACTAAGCCAGAGCTATAATAGCATGTGGTCAGCATTACGGAAGCCAATCAGACGAGAAACATGTTCAATCTCTAAGTTTCCTCGGTGGGTTTTCTTTGGAGCACAACACAAAGAGATTGCCATAGAATGGTTCCTTTGTTGCCACCTTCTCCAAAACTCAAAGTATCCTTGGCCACCTGTGGTTCATTGAGTCCTTGTTTTATTATAAAAAACATAAGTCTTTTCTCATCCTTTGTAAAATCTCAACATGTATCTCTTTTCAAAATATAGCATGGCTACATGTACAACTACAGGGTTTTCACTAAGGAGTGTAAGGGAATCCTATTAGGATTTAGCATAGCATAAGTATAAAATTGTTTTCATGCATGTTTTCAAAATCCACTAAGTATAATGAAAATAGTAGGACTTTTGTATGATAGTGTAACTTGCCTTTTTGGGTAGGGAATGATGGTTCACTCCTTGATCTTGCTAGTCTCACACTTCTCTAACTTCACTACAAGTCAATCAAGCAAACACAAAATCAACTAACATTCCAAACAAAGTCAAACAAACAATTTCACACTCACAAAGCAATGGAATCTAAGTCATGCATAAGCATGCAAAGGTTGGTTCTATTGTAAGGATGGTCTTCACTAGGCTTCTAAACTTTGTAAGTTCCAAATTGGTCATTTACCAAAATGGCAAAGTCATTGGTTAGAGGGTCTCTATTAGATTCCTAAACTTTGTAAGATCCAAAATGGTCATTTACCAAACTGGCAAAGTTAAAGTAATGCATGCAAGCATGCCAAGCCTTGTTTTGTTTGAAAAAGGGGTTCCTAATGGGGCATAGACTTTGGGCACACCTATTGGTCATTTTGTGAAGTGAAGTCATTTGCAAAAGGTTTCACTATAAAACCATTTGCAAAACAAAGTGTCATTCTATGTGGTGTAGAAACATTTTTACTAAGGCTTTAGCCTATAGGGTTCACCAAATGAGTTGCTATTGCAAAACTTGGTGTTTGGGTCAGTAGGTTTGGTTCAAAACATTTTCTCAAAGTTTTCTTTACAAAAACATTTTTGTAAACAAAACAATAGTTTTGTTTGGCTAGAAATGGACTAAACTAATTAATCCATTCTAACCCTTTCCAAATTCATTTTCCAAAACAGGGGTTGGTTCCTAGGGTCAAGAAGGTCACAATAATCTAATTGGCAAAGGTTTTAACCTTAAAATCATTTTTAAATGATTTTCTAATGTTAGCAAGCACAAAAGAATCTGCAAAGTTAAACAAGCTATCAAGTACTATTTGCTAAACTAATGGCAGGGTTGGCTAGGGCTTGTCTTGCTGATTCCAACGACATCAAATTTGTAATTTTTGGACGTGGATCAAAAGATACCAGGGTTTGAAAATGGCGAAAGTTTCGCTTTTCAAATTCTAATTGATCAACTGCGCCACGCGTCGTTGCCCAATTGGTTGGTACCGGTTCGCAGGGATCAAAGATCGTGGAGCGCTGGATCTATTTAGATCGCACGCACAGGCATACCCATTCGCTTATGATTCTATCTAATGCGATGATCCAGATCGAACGTGTGGGGTGCTCGACCACGACGAAGCGAGGCGGGCGGCGGGCGGCGGAGCGATCGGTCGATGACGGTGCCGGGCGATACAGAAGCGAGAGAAAGAGGGCATGCTCACCGGCCTGGGATCACGCCGAAGCTCGGGAGGTGTTGGTCGGGCCAGGGCGCACGGGTCAGCGTAATTCCTCGCCGGAGTTGGGAACGGCGGCTTGTTTCGTTGCCGAGGACGACGCTGTTGATCACCAGGAGGTAAACAAAACACATAGTCAGGAGCGCAAGGACACGACGAAGGTGTGTGCGTGAACGAGAAGGCGCGGGGCGGTCGGAATTCACCCGTGGCTTTCGCTGAGTTTGGCCGATGCATGCGTGCTGCTTGAGCTCGCTCCTGCCGATGATCCGGGCGCCTGCGGTCGAATGGGAGGCACGGATGTAAGCGCCAGGAGTGTAGTATGTGCGGTGGCTCGAGAGGTCAAGGCGCAGCAGTGCTGGCTGGAATCGGCCGGAGACGGTGGTTGGAGCAAAGGAGGGTGCGGCCGATTGAGGGCACTGGAGGCTCGAGGCGTGAGGTCTGGGGAAATGATGAGGAGAGGGAGGCGGTTAAATGAGCGTTGTCACGGCGAGGAATTAACACGTAAGGCGAATTAAGCGAGAAATCAAGGCGTAAAACGGCCGCTACTGTGAGGGGGAGACGGGTCATGGGAGGACGAAGAAGGAGGTGGCAAGGGGGTCCTCCGGTCATGGGGGAAAAGAAAGGGAATGGGTCCACTTGCGGGCCTTTAAGGGTTGTTTAGTTGGTGAAGAAAACGGTTCGAGGGGGAGTAAGAGGAGGGGGTCTGATGTCGCCAGGAGTGAGAGGGAGAAGTGGGTCCCGCTTGTCATTGACCAAAGGGGTCAAGATTCCGTAAAATGTCTTTCTTCTGGGGAGGAGTACTGGGCTGGACTGGGCCTTAGTGGGTCATTGCTGGGCTAGTTACCGTCCTTTCCTATTTTTTTCTATCCGCTTTTTCCTTTTTCTATTTCTTTTCTCGTTTGAATTTCATTCAATTGTTCAAGCATTCAAACAAATTCAAACAATTCAAACAAACACTAACTTTGTACTTTGAATTTGGTTCTGTTTTCAACATATTCCAAATCTCAAAATAAAATAATATTTTTATTTAATTTAGGATCCATTTAATAATTAAATAAATGGATCTTTAGTTATTTAATAAAATAGGGTTTGATTTATTTAAATAAATTTCCATTTGAAATCCAATTATTTTCAAAACCAAACCGTAAGGTTTTATTTGAAAAATAAAAGATTACTTGGAAACTTATTTAAATAAATAAATAAGTTTTGGTGTTTAATTAAATGGGAAAGCCTTTACTTAAATAAAATTGGATATTTAAATCCTTATTATTTTATTTAAATAATCCTTTATTCATTTTAATCAAAGCAAACCTTTTAATAAAAGATTTCAAAGTAGTAATAAAATACTTGGTGTTCATTTAAATGGGAAAAGCTTTTACTTAAATAAAATTGGATATTTAAATCCTTTATTTTATTTAAATAAACCTTTACTCATTTTATCAAAACAAAATATTTTATTTCAAAAGTTTGGCCAAAATTAATTTGGCTTATCTTTTCATTTGAAACCAAAGTCTTTTATTAAAAGATCTAAAATAGTATTTCCAAAACAAATTTATTTTTCCCTTTGATAAATGGGGTGTTTAACTTTATAAATCCCTTTTAGGATTATTTGTTCACCAATTGGTATGGGCTTTTTGGTAAGAGCTTTTATTGGCTTTGGAAATTCAATTTCCTTATCTTATTATATTCACAAGATTTTGTCTATGGTTCCAAAACTAAGTAAACCAATCTCTAAGGTCTTTCTTGATCCTTTGAGATTATTTGTTGATCAAATTTGGTATGGATCAAATCCATGGATTTGGAGATAACTTGGGGAAAATGATTTCCTTCCATTAGGGTTTAGGTTTGGATTTATTTTTCCAAGTGTTCAAATTTCCGATACATTCATTGAGGAATGCATTTCCCTTGATTTGGATTTTGTTGAATTCAAACTTTCGACCAAAGTTTGTTCAAGATGGGATTTTTAAGTTTCCTTTTAGAAACAAAAGTTTCTTTTTCACCCTGATTTTCAACAAAAATTTATTTTGTTTATTTATTTTTCACATTACAAGATTTGGAAAATCTTGGGATGTGACACCAATTCTTTAAGGTCATTGCATCTGTGTTCTTTTTACTAACAACAACTAGAGTCATTGAAATGTGTGTTCTCTTTAGAGACCACACATGGATCCACCAGTGTCATTGCATGTGTGTTCTTTTTACTAACAACAACTAGAGTCATTCCATGTGTGTTCTCTTCAGAGTCCAGACATGGATCCACCAGTGTCATTGCATGTGTGTTCTTTTTACAAACAACAATTGGATTCATTGCATGTGTGTTCTCTTGAGACCACACATGGATCCCTGATGTCATTGCATGTGTGTTCTTGTTACTAATAACAACCAGAGTCATTGCATGTGTGTTCTTTTCACATGCCACATATGGATCCACCAGTGTCATTGCATGTGTGTTATTTTCACAATCCACCTATGGATCCACCAGTGTCATTGCATGTGTGTTCTTTTTACTAACAACAACAAGAGTCATTTCATGACTGTTCTTTTCACATACCACGTATGGATCCACCAGTGTCATTTAAATGTGTGTTCTCTTCAGAGACCACACATGGATCCACCAGTGTCATTACATGTGGGTTCTTTTTACTAACAACAACTGGAGTCATTGCATGTGTTTTCTTTTCACATACCACATATGGATCAACCAAAGTCATTGCATGTGTGCTCTTTTCACAATCCACCTATGGATTCACCAGTATCATTGCATGTGTGTTCTTTTTACTAACAACAACCAGAGTTATTGAAATGTGTGTTCTTTTCACATACCACATATGGATCCACCAGTGTCATTGCATGTGTGTTCTTTTTACTAGCAACAACCAGAGTCATTGCACCTGTGCTCCTTTTACTAACAACTAGAGTCATCGAAATGTGTGTTCTCTTTAGAGACCACACATGGATCCACCAGTGTCATTGCATGTGTGTTCTTTTCACAATCCACCTATGGATCCACAAGTGTCATTGCATGTGTGTTATTTTGACTCACAACAAATGGAGTCATTTCATGACTGTTCTTTTCACATACCACATATGGATCCACCAGTGTCATTGAAATGTGTGTTCACTTCAGAGACCACACATGGATCCACCAGTGTCATTGCATGTGTGTTCTTTTTACTAACAACAACCAGAGTCATTGCATGTGTGTTCTTTTCAGAGACCACACGTGGATCCACCAGTTTCATTGCATGTGTGTTCTTATTACTAACAACAACCAGAGTCATTGAAATGTGTGTTCTCTTTAGAGACCACACATGGATCCACCAGTGTCATTGCATATGTGTTCTTTTTACTAACAACAACCAGTGTCGTTGCATGTGTGTTCTTTTCACATACCACATATGGATCTACCAGTGTCATTGGATGTGTGCTTTTTTACTAGCAACAACCAGAGTCATTTCATGTGTGTTCTTTTCACATACCACATATGGATCCACCAGAGTCATTGAAATGTCTATTCTCTTCAGAGACCACACATGGATCCACCAGTGTTATTGCATGTGTGTTCTTGTTACTAACAACAACCAGAGTCATTGCTTGTGTGTTCTTTTCACATGCCACATATGGATCCATCAGTGTCATTGCATGTGTATTCTTTTCACGATCCACCTATGGATCCACCAGTCTCATTGCATGTGTGTTCTTTTTACTAACAACAACTAGAGTCATTTCATGACTATTCTTTTCACATACCACATATGGATCCACCAGTGTCATTGAAATGTGTGTTCTCTTCAGAGACCACACATGGATCCACCAGTGTCATTACATGTGTGTTCTTTTTACTAAAAACAACTGGAGTCATTGCATGTGTGTTTTTTCACATACCACATATGGATCCACAGGTCATTGCATGTGCTCTTTTCACAATCCACCTATGGATCCACCAGTGTCATTGCATGTGTGTTCTTTTTACTAACAACAACCAGAGTCATTGCATGTGTGTTCTTTTCACATACCACATATGGATCCACCAGTGTCATTGCATGTGTGCTCTTTTTACTAACAACAACCAGAGTCATTGCATGTGTGTTCTCTTCAGAGACCACACATGGATCCACCAGTGTCATTGCATGTGTGTCCTTTTTACTAACAACAACCAGAGTCATGGAAATGTGTTTTCTTTTCACAATCCACCTTTGGATCCACCAGTGTCATTGCATGTGTGTTATTTTTACTAACAACAACTGGAGTCATTTCATGAATGTTCTTTTCACATACCACATATGGATCCACCAGTGTCATTGAAATGTGTGTTCTTCTGAGACCACACATGGATCCACCAGTGTCATTGCATGTGTGTTCTTTTTACTAACAACAATGGGAGTCATTGCATGTGTGTTCTTTTCACATACCACATATGGATCCACCAGTGTCATTGCACGTGTGCTCTTTTCACAATCCACCTATGGATCCACCAGTGTCATTGCATGTGTGTTCTTTTTACTAACAACAACCAGAGTCATTGAAATGTGTGTTCTTTTCACATACCACATATGGATCCACCAGTGTCATTGCATGTGTGTTCTTTTCACAATCCACCTATGGATCCATCAGTCTCATAGCATGTGTGTTCTTTTTACTAACAACAACTGGAGTCATTTCAAAACTGTTCTTTTCACATACCACATATGGATCCACCAGTGTCATTGAAATGTGTGTTCTCTTCAGAGACCACACATGGATCCACTAGTGTAATTACATGTGTGTTCTTTTTACTAACAACAACTGGAGTCATTGCATGTGTGTTCTTTTCACATACCACATATGGAACAACCAGAGTCACTGCATGTGTGCTCTTTTCACAATCCACCTATGGATCCACCAGTGTCATTGCATGTGTGTTCTTTCTACTAACAACAACCAGAGTCATTGCATGTGTGTTCTTTTCACATACCACACATGGATCCACTAGTGTCATTTCATGTGAGCTCTTTTTACTAACAACAACCGGAGTCATTGCATGTATAATCTCTTTAGAGACCACACATGGATCCACCAGTGTCATTGCATGTGTGTTCTTTTTACTAACAACAACCAGAGTCATTGCATGTGTGTTCTTTTCACATACCACATATGGATCCACCAGTGTCATTGCATGTGTGCTCTTTTCACAATCCACCTATAGATCCACCAGTGTCATTGCATGTGTGTTCTTTTTACTAACAACAACCAGAGTCATTGAAATGTGTGTTCTTTTCACATACCACATATGGATCCACCAGTGTCATTGAAATGTGTGTTCTTTTCAGAGACCACACATGGATCCACCAGTGTCATTACATGTGTGTTCTTTTTACTAACAACAACTAGAGTCATTGCATGTGTGTTCTTTTCACATACCACAACTGGATCCACCAGTGTCATTGCATGTGTGTTCTTATTACTAACAACAACCAGAGTCATTGAAATGTGTGTTCTCTTGAGAGACCACACATGGATCCACCAGTGTCATGGCATATGTGTTCTTTTTACTAACAACAACCAGTGTCGTTGCATGTGTGTTCTTTTCACATACCACATATGGATCTACCAGTGTCATTGCATGTGTGCTTTTTTACTAGCAACAACCAGAGTCATTTCATGTGTGTTCTTTTCACATACCACATATGGATCCACCAGAGTCATTGAAATGTCTATTCTCTTCAGAGACCACACATGGATCCACCAGTGTGATTGCATGTGTGTTCTTTTTACTAAAAACAACAAGAGTCCTTGCTTGTGTGTTCTTTTCTCATGCCACATATGGATCCATCAGTGTCATTGCATGTGTATTCTTTTCACGATCCACCTATGGATCCACCAGTCTCATTGCATGTGTGTTCTTTTTACTAACAACAAGTAGAGTCATTTCATGACTATTCTTTTCACATACCACATATGGATCCACCAGTGTCATTGAAATGTGTGTTCTCTTCAGAGACCACATGGATCCTGATGTCATTACATGTGTGTTCTTTTTACTAAAAACAACTGGAGTCATTGCATGTGTGTTTTTTCACATACCACATATGGAACAACCAGAGTCATTGCATGTGTGCTCTTTTCACAATCCACCTATGGATCCACCAGTGTCATTGCATGTGTGTTCTTTTTACTAACAAGAACCAGAGTCATTGCATGTGTGTTATTTTCACATACCACATATGGATCCACAGTGTCATTGCATGTGTGCTCTTTTTACTAACAACAACCAGAGTCATTGCATGTGTGTTCTCTTCAGAGACCACACATGGATCCACCAGTGTCATTGCATGTGTGTCCTTTTTACTAACAACAACCAGAGTCATGGAAATGTGTTTTCTTTTCACAATCCACCTTTGGATCCACCAGTGTCATTGCATGTGTGTTATTTTTACTAACAACAACTGGAGTCATTTCATGAATGTTCTTTTCACATACCACATATGGATCCACCAGTGTCATTGAAATGTGTGTTCTCTTCAGAGACCACACATGGATCCACCAGTGTCATTGCATGTGTGTTCTTTTTACTAACAACAATGGGAGTCATTGCATGTGTGTTCTTTTCACATACCACATATGGATCCACCAGTGTCATTGCACGTGTGCTCTTTTCACAATCCACCTATGGATCCACCAGTGTCATTGCATGTGTGTTCTTTTTACTAACAACAACCAGAGTCATTGAAATGTGTGTTCTTTTCACATACCCCATATGGATCCACCAGTGTCATTGCATGTGTGTTCTTTTCACAATCCACCAATGGATCCGTCAGTCTCATAGCATGTGTGTTCTTTTTACTAACAACAACTGGAGTCATTTCAAAACTGTTCTTTTCAGATACCACATATGGATCCACCAGTGTCATTGAAATGTGTGTTCTCTTCAGAGACCACACATGGATCCACTAGTGTCATTACATGTGTGTTGTTTTTCCTAACAACAACTGGAGTCATTGCATGTGTGTTCTTTTCACATACCACATCTGGAACAACCAGAGTCACTGCATGTGTGCTCTTTTCACAATCCACCTATGGATCCACCAGTGTCATTGCATGTGTGGTCTTTCTACTAACAACAACCAGAGTCATTGCATGTGTGTTCTTTTCACATACCACATATGGATCCACTAGTGTCATTGCATGTGAGCTCTTTTTACTAACAACAACCAGAGTCATTGTATGTATAATCTCTTCAGAGACCACACATGGATCCACCAGTGTCATTGCATGTCTGTCCTTTTTACTAACAACAACCAGTGTCATTGCATGTGTGTTGTTTTCACATACCACATATGGATCCACCAGTGTCATTGCATGTGTGCTCTTTTCACAATCCACCTATAGATCCACCAGTGTCATTGCATGTGTGTTCTTTTTACTAACAACAACCAGAGTCATTGAAATGTGTGTTCTTTTCACATACCACATATGGATCCACCAGTGTCATTGAAATGTGTGTTCTCTTGAGAGACCACACATGGATCCACCAGTGTCATTCCATGTGTGTTCTTTTTACTAACAACAACCAGAGTCATTGCATGTGTGTTCTTTTCACATACCACATATGGATCCACCAGTGTCATTGCATGTGTGCTCTTTTCACAATCCACCTATAGATCCACCAGTGTCATTGCATGTGTGTTATTTTTACTAACAACAACCAGAGTCATTGAAATGTGTGTTCTTTTCACATACCACATATGGATCCACAAGTGTCATTGCATGTGTGTTCTTTTTACTAACAACAACCAGAGTCATTGCATGTGTGTTCTCTTCAGAGACCACACATGGATCCACCAGTGTCATTGCACGTGTGTTCTTTTACTAACAACAACCAGAGTCATTGAAATGTGTGTTCTCTTCAAAGACCACACATGGATCCACCAGTGTTATTGCATATGTGTTATTGTTACTAACAACAACCAGAGTCATTGCATGTGTGTTCTTTTCACATGCCACATATGGATCCACCATTGTCATTGCATGTGTGTTGTTTTCACAATCCACCTATGGATCCACCAGTCTGATTGCATGTGTGTTCTTTTTACTAACAACAACTGGAGTCATTTCATGACTGTTCTTTTCACATACCACATATGGATCCACCAGTGTCATTCAAATGTGTGTTCTCTTCAGAGACCACACATGGATCCACAAGTGTCATTACATGTGTGTTCTTTTTACTAACAACAACTGGAGTCATCGCATGTGTGTTCTTTTCACATACCACATATGGAACAACCAGAGTCATTTCATGTGTGCTCTTTTCACAATCCACCTATGGATCCACCAGTGTCATTGCATGTGTGTTCTTTTTACTAACAACAACCAGAGTCATTGCATGTGTGTTCTTTTCACATACCACATATGGATCCACCAGTGTCATTGCATGTGTGCACTTTTTACTAACAACAACCAAGAGTCATTGCATGTGTGTTCTCTTTAGAGACCACACATGGGTCCACCAGTGTCATTGCATGTGTGTTCTTTTTACTAATAACAACCAATGTCATTGCATGTGTTTTCTTTTCACATACCACATATGGATCCACCAGTGTCATTGCATGTGTGTTCTTTTCACAATCCACCTATGGATCCACTAGTGTCATTGCATGTGTGTTCTTTTGACTCACAACAAATGGAGTCATTTCATGACTGTTCTTTTCACATACCACATATGGATCCACCAGTGTCATTGAAATGTGTGTTCTCTTCAGAGACCACACATGGATCCACCAGTGTCATTGCATGTGTGTTCTTTTTACTAACAACAACTGGAGTCATTGCATGTGTGTTCTTTTCAGATACCACATATGGATCCACCAGTGTCATTGCATGTGTGCTCTTTTCACAATCCACCTATGGATCCACCAGTGTCATTGCATGTGTGTTCTTTTTACTAACAACAAAGAGAGCCATTGCATGTGTGTTATTTTCAGAGACCACACATGGATCCACAGTGTCATTGCATGTGTGTTCTTTTTACTAACAACAACCAGATTCATTGAAATGTGTTTTCTCTTTAGAGACCACACATGGATCCACCAGTGTCATTGCATGTGTGTTCTTTCTACTAACAACAACCAGTGTCATTGCATGTGTGTTCTTTTCACATACCACATATGGATCCACCAGAATCATTGAAATGTGTGTTCTCTTCAGAGACCACACATGGATCCACTAGTGTCATTACATGTGAGTTCTTGTTACTAACAACAACCAGAGTCATTGCATGTGTGTTCTTTTCACATACCACATATGGATCCACCAGTGTCATTGCACGTGTGCTCTTTTCACAATCCACCTATGGATCCACCAGTGTCATTGCATGTGTGTTCTTTTTACTAACAACAACCAGAGCCATTGAAATGTGTGTTCTTTTCACATACCCCCTATGGATCCACCAGTGTCATTGCATGTGTGTTCTTTTTACTAACAAGAACCAGAGTCATTGAAATGTGTGTTCTCTTTAGAGACCAGACATGGATCCACCAGTGTTATTGCATGTGTGTTATTGTTACTAACAACCAGAGTCATTGCATGTGTGTTCTTTTCACATGCCACATATGGATCCACCAGTGTCATTGCATGTGTGTTGTTTTCACAATCCACCTATGGATCCACTAGTCTCATTGCATGTGTGTTCTTTTTACTAACAATAACTGGAGTCATTTCATGACTGTTCTTTTCACATACCACATATGGATCCACCAGTGTCATTCAAATGTGTGTTCTCTTTAGAGACCACACATGGATCCACTAGTGTCATTACATGTGTGTTCTTTTTACTAACAACAACTGGAGTCATCGCATGTGTGTTCTTTTCACATACCACATATGGAACAACCAGAGTCATTGCATGTGTGCTCTTTTCACAATCCACCTATGGATCCACCAGTGTCATTGCATGTGTGTTCTTTTTACTAACAACAACCAGAGTCATTGCATGTGTGTTCTTTTCACATACCACATATGGATCCACCAGTGTCATTGCATGTGTGCACTTTTTACTAACAACAACCAAAGCATGTGTGTTCTCTTTAGAGACCACACATGGGTCCACCAGTGTCATTGCATGTGTGTTCTTTTTACTAACAACAAACAAAGTCATTGAAATGTGTGTTCTCTTCAGAGACCACACATGGATCCACCAGTGTTATTGCATGTGTGTTCTTGTTACTAAAAACAACCAGACTCATTGCATGTGTGTTCTTTTCACATACCACATATGGATCCACCAGTGTCATTGCATGTGTGTTATTTTCACAATCCACCTATGGATCCACTAGTGTCACTGCATGTGTGTTCTTTTTACTAACAACAACTGGAGTCATTTCATGACTGTTGTTTTCACATATCACATCTGGATCCACCAGTGTCATTGAAATGTGTGTTCTCTTTAGAGACCATACATGGATCCACCAGTGTCATTGCATGTGTGTTCTTTTTACTAACAACAACTGGAGTCATTGCATGTGTGTTCTTTTCACATACCACATATGGGTCCACCAGTGGCATTGCATGTGTGCTCTTTTCACAATCCACCTATGGATCCACCAGTGTCATTGCATGTGTGTTCTTTTTACTAACAACAACTAGAGTCATTGAAATGTGTGTTCTTTTCACATACCACATATGGATCCACTAGTGTCATTGCATGTGTGTTCTTTTTACTAACAACAACCAGAGTCATTGCATGTGTGTTATTTTCAGAGACCACACATGGATCCACCAGTGTCATTGCATGTGTGTTCTTTCTACTAACAACAACAAGAGTCATTGAAATGTGTGTTCTGTTTAGAGACCACATATGGATCCACCAGTGTCATTGCATGTGTGTTCTTTTTACTAACAACAACCAGTGTCATTGCATGTGTGCTTTTTTACTAACAACAACCAGAGTCATTGCATGTATGTTCTCTTCAGAGACCACACATGGATCCACCAGTGTCATTGCATGTGTGTTCTTTTTACTAACAACAACCAGAGTCATTGAAATGTGTTTTCTCTTCATAGACCACACATGGATCCACCAGTGTCATTTCATGTGTGTCCTTTTTACTAACAACAACCAGTGTCATTACATGTGTGTTATTTTCACATACCACATATGGATCCACTAGTGTCATTGCATGTGTGTTCTTTTCACAATCCACCTATGGATCCAGGAGTGGCATTGCATGAGTGTTCTTTTTACTAACAACAACTGGAGTCATTTCATGACTGTTCTTTTCACATACCACATATGGATCCACCAGTGTCATTCAAATGTGTGTTCTCTTCAGAGACCACACATGGATCCACCAGTTTCATTGCATGTGTGTTCTTTTTACTAACAACAACTGGAGTCATTGCATGTGTGTTCTTTTCACATACCACATATGGATCCACCAGTGTCATTACATGTGTGCTCTTTTCACAATCCACCTATAGATCCACTAGTGTCATTGCATGTGTCTTCTTTTTACTAACAATAACCAGAGTCATTGAAATGTGTGTTCTTTTCACATACCACATATGGATCCACCAGTGTCATTGCATGTGTGTTCTTTTTACTAACAACAACCAGAGTCATTGCATGTGTGTTCTTTTCAGAGACCACACATGGATCCACCAGTTTCATTGCATGTGTGTTCTTATTACTAACAACAACCAGAGTCATTGAAATGTGTGTTCTCTTTAGAGACCACACATGGATCCACCAGTGTCATTGCATATGTGTTCTTTTTACTAACAACAACCAGTGTCGTTGCATGTGTGTTCTTTTCACATACCACATATGGATCTACCAGTGTCATTGCATGTGTGCTTTTTTACTAGCAACAACCAGAGTCATTTCATGTGTGTTCTTTTCACATACCACATATGGATCCACCAGAGTCATTGAAATGTCTGTTCTCTTCAGAGACCACACATGGATCCACCAGTGTTATTGCATGTGTGTTCTTGTTACTAACAACAACCAGAGTCATTGCTTGTGTGTTCTTTTCACATGCCACATATGGATCCATCAGTGTCATTGCATGTGTATTCTTTTCACAATCCACCTATGGATCCACCAGTCTCATTGCATGTGTGTTCTTTTTACTAACAACAACTAGAGTCATTTCATGACTATTCTTTTCACATACCACATATGGATCCACCAGTGTCATTGAAATGTGTGTTCTCTTCAGAGACCACACATGGATCCACCAGTGTCATTACATGTGTGTTCTTTTTACTAAAAACAACTGGAGTCATTGCATGTGTGTTTTTTCACATACCACATATGGAACAACCAGAGTCATTGCATGTGTGCTCTTTTCACAATCCACCTATGGATCCACCAGTGTCATTGCATGTGTGTTCTTTTTACTAACAAGAACCAGAGTCATTGCATGTGTGTTATTTTCACATACCACATATGGATCCACAGTGTCATTGCATGTGTGCTCTTTTTACTAACAACAACCAGAGTCATTGCATGTGTGTTCTCTTCAGAGACCACACATGGATCCACCAGTGTCATTGCATGTGTGTTCTTTTTACTAACAACAACCAGAGTCATTGAAATGTGTTTTCTTTTCACAATCCACCTATGGATCCACCGGTGTCATTGCATGTGTGTTATTTTTACTAACAACAACTGGAGTCATTTCATGATTGTTCTTTTCACATACCACCTATGGATCCACCAGTGTCATTGCATGTGTGCTCTTTTTACTAACAACAACCAGAGTCATTGCATGTATGTTCTCTTCAGAGACCACACATGGATCCACCAGTGTCATTGCATGTGTGTTATTTTTACTAACAACAACCAGAGTCATTGAAATGTGTGTTCTCTTCATAGACCACACATGGATCCACCAGTGTCATTGCATGTGTGTCCTTTTTACTAACAACAACCAGTGTCATTACATGTGTGTTCTTTTCACATACCACATATGGATCCACCAGTGTCATTGCATGTGTGTTCTTTTCACAATCCACCTATGGATCCACGAGTGGCATTGCATGTGTGTTCTTTTTACTAACAACAACTGGAGTCATTTCATGACTGTTCTTTTCACATACCACATATGGATCCACCAGTGTCATTGAAATGTGTGTTCTCTTCAGAGACCACACATGGATCCACCAGTGTCATTGCATGTGTGTTCTTTTTACTAACAACAATTGGAGTAATTGCATGTGTGTTCTTTTCACATACCACATATGGATCCACCTGTGTCATTACATGTGTGCTCTTTTCACAATCCACCTATAGATCCACTAGTGTCATTGCATGTGTGTTCTTTTTACTAACAATAACCAGAGTCATTGAAATGTGTGTTCTTTTCAGAGACCACACATGGATCCACCAGTGTCATTGCATGTGTGTTCTTATTACTAACAACAACCAGAGTCATTGAAATGTGTGTTCTTTTCAGAGACCACACATGGATCCACCAGTGTCATTGCATGTGTGTTCTTATTACTAACAACAACCAGAGTCATTGAAATGTGTGTTCTCTTGAGAGACCACACATGGATCCACCAGTGTCATGGCATATGTGTTCTTTTTACTAACAACAACCAGTGTCGTTGCATGTGTGTTCTTTTCACATACCACATATGGATCTACCAGTGTCATTGCATGTGTGCTTTTTCACTAGCAACAACCAGAGTCATTTCATGTGTGTTCTTTTCACATACCACATACGGATCCACTAGAGTCATTGAAATGTGTGTTCTCTTCAGAGACCACACATGGATCCACCAGTGTTATTGCATGTGTGTTCTTGTTACTAACAACAACCAGAGTCATTGCTTGTGTGTTCTTTTCACATGCCACATATGGATCCATCAGTGTCATTGCATGTGTATTCTTTTCACAATCCACCTATGGATCCACCAGTCTCATTGCATGTGTGTTCTTTTTACTAACAACAACTAGAGTCATTTCAGGACTGTTCTTTTCACATACCACATATGGATCCACTAGTGTCATTGAAATGTGTGTTCTCTTCAGAGACCACACATGGATCCACCAGTGTTATTACATGTGTGTTCTTTTTACTAAAAACAACTGGAGTCATTGCATGTGTGTTTTTCACATACCACATATGGAACAACCAGAGTCATTGCATGTGTGCTCTTTTCACAATCCACCTATGGATCCACCAGTGTCATTGCATGTGTGTTCTTTTTACAAACAAGAACCAGAGTCATTGCATGTGTGTTATTTTCACATACCACATATGGATCCACAGTGTCATTGCATGTGTGCTCTTTTTACTAACAACAACCAGAGTCATTGCATGTGTGTTCTCTTTAGAGACTACACATGGATCCACCAGTGTCATTGCATGTGTGTTCTTTTTACTAACAACAACCAGAGTCATTGAAATGTGTTTTCTCTTTAGAGACCACACATGGATCCACCAGTGTCATTGCATGTGTGTTCTTTTCACAATCCACCTATGGATCCACCAGTGCGATAGCATGTGTTCTTTTTTTACTAACAACAACCAGAGTCATTTCATGTGTGTTGTTTTCACATACCACATATGGATCCACCAGAGTCATTGAAATGTGTGTTCTCTTCAGAGACCACACATGGAACGACCAGTGTTAATTGCATGTGTGTTCTTGTTACTAATAACAACCAGAGTCATTGCATGTGTGTTGTTTTCACATGCCACATATGGATCCACCAGTGTCATTGCATGTGTGTTATTTTCGCAATCCACCTATGGATCCACCAGTGTCATTGCATGTGTGTTATTTTTACTAACAACAACTAGAGTCATTTCATGACTGTTCTTTTCACATACCACGTATGGATCCACCAGTGTCATTGAAATGTGTGTTCTCTTCAGAGACCACACATGGATCCACCAGTGTCATTACATGTGGGTTCTTTTTACTAACAACAACTGGAGTCATTGCATGTGTTTTCTTTTCACATACCACATATGGAACAACCAAAGTCATTGCATGTGTGCTCTTTTCACAATCCACCTATGGATCCACCAGTGTCATTGCATGTGTGTTCTTTTTACTAACAACAACCAGAGTTATTGAAATGTGTGCTCTTTTCACATACCACATATGGATCCACCAGTGTCATTGCATGTGTGTTCTTTTTACTAAGAACAACCAGAGTCATTGAAATGTGTGTTCTCTTCAGAGACCACACATGGATCCACCAGTGTCATTGCATGTGTGTTCTTTTTACTAACAATAACCAGAGTCATTGAAATGTGTGTTCTCTTCAGAGACCACACATGGATCCACCAGTGTTATTGCATGTGTGTTCTTATTACTAACAACAACCAGAGTCATTGCATGTGTGTTCTTTTCACATACCACATATGGATCCACCAGTGTCATTGCATGTGTGTTCTTTTCACAATACAGCTATGGATCCACCAGTGTCATTGCATGTGTGTTCTTTTTACTAACAACAACTAGAGTCATTTCATGACTGTTCTTTTCACATACCACAGATGGATCCACCAGTGTCATTGAAATGTGTGTTCTCTTCAGAGACCACACATGGATCCACAAGTGTCATTACATGTGTGTTCTTTTAACTAACAACAACTGGAATCATTGCATGTGTGTTCTTTTCACATACCACATATGGATCCACCAGTGTCATTGCATGTGTGCTCTTTTAACAATCCACCTATGGATCCACCAGTGTCATTGTATGTGTATTCTTTTTACTAACAACAACCAGAGTCATTGAAATGTGTGTTCTTTTCACATACCACATATGGATCCACCAGTGTCATTGCATGTGTGTTCTTTTTACTAACAACAACCAGAGTCATTGCATGTGTGTTCTTTTCACATACCACATATGGATCCACCAGTGTCATTGCATGTGTGCTCTTTTTACTAACAACAAGCAGAGTCATTGCATGTGTGTTCTCTTTGGAGACCACACATGGATCCACTAGTGTCATTGCATGCATGTTCTTTTTACTAACAACAATCAGAGTCATGGAAATGTGTGTTCTCTTTAGAGACCACACATGGATCCACCAGTGTCATTATATGTGTGTTATTTTTACTAACAACAACCAGAATCATTGCATGTGTGTTCTTTTCACATGCCACCTATGGATCCACCAGTGTCATTGCATGTGTGTTCTTTTCACAATCCACCTATGGATCCACAAGTGTCATTGCATGTGTGTTCTTTTTACTAACAACAACTGGAGTCATTTCATGTCTGTTCTTTTCACATACCACATATGGATCCACCAGTGTCATTGAAATGTGTGTTCTCTTCAGAGACCACACATGGATCCACCAGTGTCATTACATGTGTGTTCTTTTTACTAACAACAACTGGAGTCATTGCATGTGTGTTATTTTCACATACCACATATGGATCCACCAGTGTCATTGCATGTGTGCTCTTTTAACAATCCACCTATGGATCCACCAGTGTCATTGCATGTGTGTTCTTTTTACTAACAACAACCAGAGTCATTGAAACGTGTGTTCTTTTCACATACCACATATGGATCCACCAGTGTCATTGCATGTGTGTTCTTTTTAGTAACAACAACTAGAGTCATTGCATGTGTTTTTTTTTCACATACCACATATGGATACACCAGTGTCATTACATGTGTGCTCTTTTTACTAACAACAACCAGAGTCATTGCATGTGTGTTCTCTTTAGTGACCACACATGGATCCACCAGTGTCATTACATGCATGTTCTTTTTACTAACAACAACCAGAGTCATTGAAATGTGTGTTCTCTTTAGAGACCACACATGTATCCACCAAAGTCATTATATGTGTGTTATTTTTATTAACAACAACCAGAATCATTGCATGTGTGTTCTTGTCACATGCCACATATGGATCCACCAGTGTCATTGCATGTGTGTTCTTTTCACAATCCACCTATGGATCCTCAAGTGTCATTGCATGTGTGGTCTTTTTACTAACAACAACTGGAGTCATTTCATGTCTGTTCTTTTCACATACCACATATGGATCCACCAGTGTCATTGAAATGTGTGTTCTCTTCAGAGACCACACATGGATCCACAAGTGTCATTACATGTGTGTTCTTTTTACTAACAACAACTGGAGTCATTGCATGTGTGTTCTTTTCACATACCACATATGGATCCACCAGTGTCATTGCATGTGTGCTCTTTTAACAATCCACCTATGGATCCACCAGTGTCAATGCATGTGTGTTCTTTTTACTAACAACAACAAGAGTCATTGAAATGTGTGTTCTTTTCACATACCACATATGGATCCACCAGTGTCATTGCATGTGTGTTCTTTTTAGTAACAACAACTAGAGTCATTGCATGTGTTTTTTTTCACATACCACATATGGATCCACCAGTGTCATTGCATGTGTGCTCTTTTTACTAACAACAACCAGAGTCATTGCATGTGTGTTCTCTTTAGAGACCACATGGATCCTGATGTCATTGCATGCATGTTCTTTTTACGAACAACAACCAGAGTCATCGAAATGTGTGTTCTCTTCAGAGACCACACATGGATCCCTGATGTCATTGCATGTGTGTTCTTTTTACTACCAACAACCAGTGTCATTGCATGTGTGTTCTTTTCACATACCACATATGGATCCACCAGTGTCATTGCATGTGTGTTCTTTTCACAATCGACTAATGGATCCACCTGTGTCATTGCATGTGTGTTCTTTTTACTAACAATAACTGGAGTCATTTGATGACTGTTCTTTTCACATACCACATATGGATCCACCAGTTTCATTGAAATGTGTGTTCTCTTCAGGGACCACACATGGATCCACCAGTGCCATTGCATGTGTGTTCTTTTTACTAACAACAACCAGAGTCATTGAAATGTGTGTTCTCTTCAGAGACCACACATGGATCCTAGATTGTCATTGCATGTGTTTTATTTGTACTAACAACAACCAGTGTCTTTGCATGTGTGTTCTTTTCACAATCCACCTATGGATCCACCAGTGTCATTGCATGTGTGCTTTTTTTACTAACAACAACCAGAGTCATTTCATGTGTGTTCTTTTCACATATCACATATGGATCCACCAGAGTCATTGAAATGTGTGTTCTCTTCAGAGACCACACATGGATCCACCAGTGTTATTGCATGTGTGTTCTTTTTACTAACAACAACTGGAGTCATTTCATGTCTGTTCTTTTCACATACCACATATGGATCCACCAGTGTCATTGAAATGTGTGTTCTCTTCAGAGACCACACATGGATCCACAAGTGTCATTACATGTTTGTTCTTTTTACTAACAACAACTGGAGTCATTGCATGTGTGTTCTTTTCACATACCACATATGGATCCACCAGTGCCATTGCATGTGTGCTCTTTTAACAATCCACCTATGGATCCACCAGTGTCATTGCATGTGTGTTCTTTTTACTAACAAACAACAAGAGTCATTGAAATGTGTGTTCTTTTCACATACCACATATGGATCCACCAGTGTCATTGCATGTGTGTTCTTTTTAGTAACAACAACCAGAGTCATTGCATGTGTTTTTTTTCACATACCACATATGGATCCACCAGTGTCATTGCATGTGTGCTCTTTTTACTAACAACAACCATAGTCATTGCATGTGTTTTCTCTTTAGAGACCACACATGGATCCACCAGTGTCATTGCATGCATGTTCTTTTTACTAACAACAACCAGAGTCATTGAAATGTGTGTTCTCTTCAGAGACCACACATGGATCCACCAGTGTCATTGCATGTGTGTTCTTTTTACTAACAACAACCAGTGTCATTGCATGTGTGTTCTTTCCACATACCACATATGGATCCACCAGTGTCATTGCATGTGTGTTCTTTTCACAATCGACTAATGGATCCACCAGTGTCATTGCATGTGTGTTCTTTTTACTAACAATAACTGGAGTCATTTCATGACTGTTCTTTTCACATACCACATATGGATCCACCAGTTTCATTGAAATGTGTGTTCTCTTCAGGGACCACACATGGATCCACCAGTGCCATTGCATGTGTGTTCTTTTTACTAACAACAACCAGAGTCATTGAAATGTGTGTTCTCTTCAGAGACCACACATGGATCCACCAGTGTCATTGCATGTGAGTTCTTTTTACTAACAACAACCAGTGTCTTTGCATGTGTGTTCTTTTCACAATCCACCTATGGATCCACCAGTGTCATTGCATGTGTGCTTTTTTTACTAACAACAACCAGAGTCATTTCATGTGTGTTCTTTTCACATATCACATATGGATCCACCAGAGTTATTGAAATGTGTGTTCTCTTCAGAGACCACACAATGATCCACCAGTGTTATTGCATGTGTGTTCTTGTTACTAACAACAAACAGAGTCATTACATGTGTGTTCTTTTCACATGCCACATATGGATCCACCGGAGTCATTGAAATGTGTGTTCTCTTCAGAGACCACACATGGATCCACCAGTGTTATTGCATGTGTGTTCTTGTTACTAAAAACAACCAGACTCATTGCATGTGTGTTCTTTTCACATACCACATATGGATCCACCAGTGTCATTGCATGTGTGATCTTTTCACAATCCACCTATGGATCCACCAGTGGCATTGCATGTGTGTTCATTTTGCAAAAAACAACCAGAGTCATTGCATATGTGTTCTGTTCACATACCACATATGGATCCACCAGTGTCATTGCATGTGTGCTCTTTTAACAATCCACCTATGGATCCACCAGTGTCATTGCATGTGTGTTCTTTTTACTAACAACAACGAGAGTCATTGAAATGTGTGTTCTTTTCACATACCACATATGGATCCACCAGTGTCATTGCATGTGTGTTCTTTTTAGTAACAACAACCAGAGTCATTGCATGTGTTTTTTTTCACATACCACATATGGATCCACCAGTGTCATTGCATGTGTGCTCTTTTTACTAACAACAACCAGAGTCATTGCATGTGTGTTCTCTTTAGAGACCACACATGGATCCACCTGTGGCATTGCATGCATGTTCTTTTTACTAACAACAACCAGAGTCATTGAAATGTGTGTTCTCTTCAGAGACCACACATGGATCCACCAGTGTCATTGCATGTGTGTTCTTTTTACTAACAACCAGTGTCATTGCATGTGTGTTCTTTTCACATACCACATATGGATCCACCAGTGTCATTGCATGTGTGTTCTTTTCACAATCGACTAATGGATCCACCAGTGTCATTGCATGTGTGTTCTTTTTACTAACAATAACTGGAGTCATTTCCTGACTGTTCTTTTCACATACCACATATGGATCCACCAGTTTCATTGAAATGTGTGTTCTCTTCAGGGACCACACATGGATCCACCAGTGTCATTGCATGTGTGCTCTTTTTACTAACAACAACCAGAGTCATTGAAATGTGTGTTCTCTTCAGAGACCACACATGGATCCACCAGTGTCATTGCATGTCACATCCCAAGATTTTCCAAATCTTGTAATGTGAAAATAAATGAATAAAATAAAACTTTGTTTGATTTTCAAGGCCAGAAGAAACTTTTTGATTTCAATTGGGACTTCAAACCAGTTGGATCAAATAAAAATCCTAAAGGGATTTAAAAAGATAAACATTTAATAAAGGAAAATAAAATATTTTGGAAACACTATTTTGGATCTTTTAAGAAAAGACTTTGTTTTCAAATGAAAAGATGGATTTATAAATAAAGATTATATTTTAAAGCCAAATTAAACCTTGGCCAAGACTTTGAAACAAAAGGTTTTGCTTTGATTAAAAATAGTAGAGGTTTATTTAAAATAAAAAGGATTTAAATATCCAAGTTTTATTAATAAAGGTTTTACTATTTTCAAAACATCAAAACTTATTTATTCTTTAAAAATAAGTTTTCCAAGTATTTTGTTTTCTCAAATAAAATCTACTGAAGTGTTTTGGTTTTATTTTAGATTTCAAAATAAAGTTTTTAAATGAACAAATCCTATTTGAATTTATTAACTAAGGTCCATTCTATTTAATTATTAATGGACCCTATAGCAAAAAGGTTATTTTGTTTTAAACAAGTTTTCAAGTATTCCTTATTTTCAAATAAAACCTACTGATTTGGTTTTGAAAATATTTTGATTTCAAATGGAAATTTTATTAATTAAATCAAACCCTATTTTATTAAATAACTAAAGATCCATTTTATTTAATTATTGAATGGATTCTAAAATGAATAAAAAATATTATTTTATTTTAGAATTTGGTTTATGTTGATAAACAGAACCAAGTTCAAAGTTGTGAAGTGTGGTGTTTGTTTGAATTGTTTGAATGCTTGAATAATTGTTTGAAATTCAAAACAGAAAAATAGAATAGAAAAGGAAAAAGTTTCAGACAGAAAAAAATAGAGCAGTCCACCCTCTGGCCCAACTAGCCCAACAGCAGCCCACCTAGCCCACCTGTTCTCTTCCCCGAAGCATTCTTTTCTCACTCAGAAACTTACCCACAAAGACAATGACTGGTGGACCTCCCCCTCATTTCTTTTCCCACTGACCGGTAGGCCCACTTTCCACTGTTCTTCCACCCCACCCGAGCAAACCGTTTTTCTTTACCGCGGATAGAACCCACGCAGTCGATGACAATCGGGACCCACTCCTCCTCTCTCCCTCTCGCTGACGCCGGCCCCCACTGCCACCTCACCATCTTCTCCACCCACGCGAGGACCGCGCCCTTCCCCGGCCGTTTCCTGCCGTTAACTCCTCGGAGTAAATTGCCGGTAAATGCTCGACGATTAATCCCCGCGACCACGCCAGTTAAATCCCCTCCCTCTCCTCTTCATTTCCCCTCAAACCCCGCTGATAGAGAGCCACCAGGCTGCCTCCATTTCTCTCTGTACCGCCGCTGCTCCGACGACCCTACTCGCCGATTCCGGCCAGCACACGCCCCCTCCTGCCTCCACGAGCACGCAGCTGTGCTCAGCATTCCCCAGTGTACCTTTCTGCAACCGTAGCTTGCTCGCGCGCGTCCCTGAGCGTCGGCAACGTCTTCCCCGAGCCAGCGCCGCCGTCTGCTCCAACTGCGGCGACGTCCCCCGGTAAACGCTGACCGCCCCGAGCCTCCTCGTTCACACTCCCTCACTCGCCTCGGTCTTGCGCAACTAACCCTGACCTCTATTTGTCATTTCGTGACCAGTAGCCTCGTCTACGACGACGACCTGCAGCACCGCCGTCTGCCTCTTCCTCCGACGAAGCCTCCAGGTAGTAAATGGCCACCCCTTGTCCTTTCGATGTTACGCCTGTGTTAAGTGCACTCGCCCGCATCTAACCATACCGTTCATTTGCCCTGGGGTGGACTGCAGCATCTCCCCGTCGTCGACCAGAGCCGCCAGACGCTGTTGCAAGCTCCGGTGAGGAATTGCAGCAAACCTCGTGCGCCCCTCGCCCGACCAACACCTCCTCGAGCATCACCGTGACCCCCTGAGCCCGGTGAGCATCTCCCCTTTCTCCCTCACCTCCTGTAGCATCGGCACCATCGTCGACCGACAGCTCGCCCATGCAGCCCATAGCCCGGTTAGTGGTCTGATTGATTGCATCCGTTAGATCTAGATCGTAAGGCTGTAATAGAACATAAATGAAGAGGTATCGAATGACCCTGTGCCGCTCGATCTAAATGATATCCTACGGCCTACAGAGCGCGATCCGCGAAGTACTGGTCAATGAAAGCTGACGCGTGTCCCTATTACATTTAAAAACAGATTTGAAAACAGAATATTTTGTGAACTTCAAACCCTTGTATCTTTGGATGCACACGTCCAAATTTTGCAAACTTTATGTCGTTGGATTCAGGAGAGCAAGCCCTAGCCAACCATGCCCTTGGTTTAGCAAATAGTATCTGTTAGTTTGCTTGTTTTTGCAGATTCTTTTGTGTGCTTGTTTAGATTAGAAAAAATGTTTAAAAATGATTTTAGGGTTAAAACCTTTGCAAAATGGATTGTTGTGACCTTACTGACCCTAGGAACCAACCCATGTTTTGGAAAAGTTTAGAATGGATTACTTGGTTTAGTCCATTTCTAGCTAAATAAAACTATTGATTTGTTTATGAAAAATGGTTTTGAGTAAAAACTTTGGAGAAAATGTTCTGGACCAAACCTACTGACCTTAGGAAACACTTTTTGATTTCAAAAATGAGTTTGGTGAAACAAAATAATGATTCTTTGATTTAAAACCATTTCTAGTCAAATAGAAATGTGGGTCTATTTATTAAAAATGGTTTTTGAAGAAAACTTTTTGGGAAATGTTTTGTCTTAAAACCTCTGACCCTAAAACACCAAGTTTTGTGACTTGAAAACATTTTGGGTGAACCCTTTAGGCTAATGCCTTAGTAAAAATATTTCTACACCACATAAAATGATACTTTGTTTTGAAAATGGTTTTTTTTTTAAAAAATGAAACCTATTGCAAATGACTTTGCCACTTTACAAAATGACCAATAGGTGTTTTCAAAATGTTTATGACCCATTAGGAACCACTTTTTCAAACAAAACAAAGCTTGGCATGCTTGCATGCATTACTTTCACTTTGTCATTTTATGTGTTGTTTTGCTTGATTTGTAGATTGAGTTTGTGCCTTGCTTGATTGATTTGTAGTGACTTCAAGAGTGTGATTGTTGCAAGGACAAGGAGTGAGCCTATACTCTACCAAAAAGGCAAGTGATGATTCATATCTTTTGTCCCATTATTTTCACTATGCATTAGTGATATTTCTAAGTAGGACTTGCATGGAATTTTTGCTAAGTATAAACTATGCTATGGGAAAACCTAGTAGATGAAGCCTTAGAAGAAATTTCCTAAGTTAAGATTCCTACTACTTTCATGCTTAGCTTAGCTAATAGAAAACAAGGGTGGAATATATATTCATGCTATGGAAAAATTTCTAAGTATGTGGACTTATGTTTTGTTTAATAAAACAACTAAGTGAATGAATCACCTGGGTGGAATGGAAGGAATGGTTTGTGTTGAGTGGTTCACAAGGCCATGGACTTGGCTTGTGTATCTCACTTGTGGATGGCCACCCAGGAACAAAGAGATTTGAGATGTCAAATGTTGAGAAGCTTCAAGTGCAACCACTTGGCAATATGGGCTCTGCCATGATCATATAGGTTGCAAGAACTTAGCCAAATGGACAGTTGGTGGTAGTGTTTGATAGGTTGGAACGCGTCCATGTTGGTCTAAGGGAAGGCTTCTAAAAGATCTTGTTTTGGGAAACCAAGTCTTGTGGGGAAAGTGCACCACCTCTACAGAGTGTAAAATCTAAGTACTTAGCCATGTCCCTGGTAAAGGACAATTTGAGCATCAAGACATGGAAGCAATCAAGAATCTGATCATTCAAATTTCTAAGTTAAAACTTGTGGATTGAACAAGGGTTGTTTGAAATCTTCAATCTTTGATGGAGAGATGCCTTGGAAAAGGATCTTCAAATCTTTGATTGGGAAAAATGATTTTGCCAAGCAAAACTTAGTATTTTCAAATGTTAAGGAAAAATCTATTTTGAGCAATGCAAGCCTCAGCTCCACTTAGCCAAATGCATATAGATGTTAGACTCCACTATATTACCATAGTATCACTTGCCAATACAATTCAAATGTATTGACCCTTGTGGCTGTAACTTATGATGTTGCAGGTTTGATTGAATTTAGTGAAGATTGATTGATTAGGATTACAAAGTCTACAACCAACATCTGCCTGTGGCACTTTGAAGATGAAGGACCCCATGACTATAGTTATTCCGCTGCAATGTAATGTAATAGCCAAATGAGCTATGTATGATGTAATAAAATTATGTTATTCTTGGTTATAAAGTTATATTATGACCTTTGTTTCTTGATATTACATCTAAACTGTGTATGCTAGCTATTGATCCAGGGACTAGCATTGTAAACACAGGGGGCTCAATCTTATTAAAGGTTGCGGACACTACATTGCATGTGAGTTCTTTTTACTAACAACAACCAGTGTCTTTGCATGTGTGTTCTTTTCACAATCCACCTATGGATCCACCAGTGTCATTGCATGTGTGCTTTTTTTACTAACAACAACCAGAGTCATTTCATGTGTGTTCTTTTCACATATCACATATGGATCCACCAGAGTCTTGAAATATGTGTTCTCTTCAGAGACCACACATGGATCCACCAGTGTTATTGCATGTGTGTTCTTGTTACTAACAACAACTAGAGTCATTACATGTGTGTTCTTTTCACATGCCACATATGGATCCACCAGAGTCATTGAAATGTGTGTTCTCTTCAGAGACCACACATGGATCCACCAGTGTTATTGCATGTGTGTTCTTGTTACTAAAAACAACCAGACTCATTGCATGTGTGTTCTTTTCACATACCACATATGGATCCACCAGTGTCATTGCATGTGTTCTCTTTTCACAATCCACCTATGGATCCACCAGTGGCATTGCATGTGTGTTCATTTTGCAAAAAACAACCAGAGTCATTGCATGTGTGTTCTTTTCACATACCACATATGGATCCACCAATGTCATTGCATGTGTGCTCTTTTAACAATCCACCTATGGATCCACCAGTGTCATTGCATGTGTGTTCTTTTTACTAACAACAACGAGAGTCATTGAAATGTGTGTTCTTTTCACATACCACATATGGATCCACCAGTGTCATTGCATGTGTGTTCTTTTTAGTAACAACAACCAGAGTCATTGCATGTGTTTTTTTTCACATACCACATATGGATCCACCAGTGTCATTGCATGTGTGCTCTTTTTACTAACAACAACCAGAGTCATTGCATGTGTGTTCTCTTTAGAGACCACACATGGATCCACCAGTGTCATTGCATGCATGTTCTTTTTACTAACAACTAACAGAGTCATTGAAATGTGTGTTCTCTTCAGAGACCACACATGGATCCACCAGTGTCATTGCATGTGTGTTCTTTTTACTAACAACAACCAGTGTCATTGCATGTGTGTTCTTTTCACATACCACATATGGATCCACCAGTGTCATTGCATGTGTGTTCTTTTCACAATCGACTAATGGATCCACCAGTGTCATTGCATGTGTGTTCTTTTTACTAAAAATAACTGGAGTCATTTCATGACTGTTCTTTTCACATACCACATATGGATCCACCAGTTTCATTGAAATGTGTGTTCTCTTCAGGGACCACACATGGATCCACCAGTGTCATTGCATGTGTGTTCTTTTTACTAACAACAACCAGAGTCATTGAAATGTGTGTTCTCTTCAGAGACCACACATGGATCCACTAGTGTCATTGCATGTGAGTTCTTTTTACTAACAACAACCAGTGTCTTTGCATGTGTGTTCTTTTCACAATCCACCTATGGATCCACCAGTGTCATTTCATGTGTGCTTTTTTTTACTAACAACAACCAGAGTCATTTCATGTGTGTTCTTTTCACATATCACATATGGATCCACCAGAGTCATTGAAATGTGTGTTCTCTTCAGAGACCACACATGGATCCACCAGTGTTATTGCATGTGTGTTCTTGTTTCTAACAACAACTAGAGTCATTACATGTGTGTTCTTTTCACATGCCACATATGGATCCACCAGAGTCATTGAAATGTGTGTTCTCTTCAGAGACCACACATGGATCCACCAGTGTTATTGCATGTGTGTTCTTGTTACTAAAAACAACCAGACTCATTGCATGTGTGTTCTTTTCACATACCACATATGGATCCACCAGTGTCATTGCATGTGTGCTCTTTTCATAATCCACCTATGGATCCACCAGTGGCATTGCATGTGTGTTCATTTTGCAAAAAACAACCAGAGTCATTGCATGTGTGTTCTTTTCACATACCACATATGGACCACCAGTGTCATTGCATGTGTGCTCTTTTAACAATCCACCTATGGATCCACCAGTGTCATTGCATGTGTGTTCTTTTTACTAACAACAACGAGAGTCATTGAAATGTGTGTTCTTTTCACATACCACATATGGATCCACCAGTGTCATCGCACGTGTGTTCTTTTTAGTAACAACAACCAGAGTCATTGCATGTGTTTTTTTTCACATACCACATATGGATCCACCAGTGTCATTGCATGTGTCCTCTTTTTACTAACAACAACCAGAGTCATTGCATGTGTGTTCTCTTTAGAGACCACACATGGATCCACCAGTGTCATTGCATGCATGTTCTTTTTACTAACAACTACCAGAGTCATTGAAATGTGTGTTCTCTTCAGAGACCACACATGGATCCACCAGTGTCATTGCGTGTGTGTTCTTTTTACTAACAACAACCAGTGTCATTGCATGTGTGTTCTTTTTGCTAACAACAACCAGAGTCATTGCATGTGTGTTCTTTTCACATACCACATATGGATCCACCAGTGTCATTGCATGTGTTCTCTTTTCACAATCCACCTATGGATCCACCAGTGGCATTGCATGTGTGTTCATTTTGCAAAAAACAACCAGAGTCATTGCATGTGTGTTCTTTTCACATACCACATATGGATCCACCAGTGTCATTGCATGTGTGCTCTTTTAACAATCCACCTATGGATCCACCAGTGTCATTGCATGTGTGTTCTTTTTACTAACAACAACCAGAGTCATTGAAATGTGTGTTCTTTTCACATACCACATATGGATCCACCAGTGTCATTGCATGTGTGTTCTTTTTAGTAACAACAACCAGAGTCATTGCATGTGTTTTTTTTCACATACCACATATGGATCCACTAGTGTCATTGCATGTGTGCTCTTTTTACTAACAACAACCAGAGTCATTGCATGTGTGGTCTCTTTAGAGACCACACATGGATCCACCAGTGTCATTGCATGCATGTTCTTTTTACTAACAACAACCAGAGTCATCGAAATGTGTGTTCTCTTCAGAGACCACACATGGATCCACCAGTGTCATTGCATGTGTGTTCTTTTTACTAACAACAACCAGTGTCATTGCATGTGTGTTCTTTTCACATACCACATATGGATCCACCAGTGTCATTGCATGTGTGTTCTTTTCACAATCGACCAATGGATCCACCAGTGTCATTGCATGTGTATTCTTTTTACTAACAACAACTGGAGTCATTTCATGACTGTTCTTTTCACATACCACATATGGATCCACCAGTTTCATTGAAATGTGTGTTCTCTTCAGAGACCACACATGGATCCACCAGTGTCATTGCATGTGTGTTCTTTTTACTAACAACAACCAGAGTCATTGAAATGTGTGTTCTCTTCAGAGACCACACATGGATCCACCAGTGTCATTGCATGTGAGTTCTTTTTACTAACAACCAGTGTCTTTGCATGTGTGTTCTTTTCACAATCCACCTATGGATCCACCAGTGTCATTGCATGTGTGCTTTTTTTACTAACAACAACCAGAGTCATTTCATGTGTGTTCTTTTCACATATCACATATGGATCCACCAGAGTCATTGAAATGTGTGTTCTCTTCAGAGACCACACATGGATCCACCAGTGTTATTGCATGTGTGTTCTTGTTTCTAACAACAACTAGAGTCATTACATGTGTGTTCTTTTCACATGCCACATATGGATCCACCAGAGTCATTGAAATGTGTGTTCTCTTGAGACCACACATGGATCCTGATGTTATTGCATGTGTGTTCTTGTTACTAAAAACAACCAGACTCATTGCATGTGTGTTCTTTTCACATACCACATATGGATCCACCAGTGTCATTGCATGTGTGCTCTTTTCATAATCCACCTATGGGTCCACCAGTGGCATTGCATGTGTGTTCATTTTGCAAAAAACAACCAGAGTCATTGCATGTGTGTTCTTTTCACATACCACATATGGATCCACCAGTGTCATTGCATGTGTGCTCTTTTAACAATCCACCTATGGATCCACCAGTGTCATTGCATGTGTGTTCTTTTTACTAACAACAACGAGAGTCATTGAAATGTGTGTTCTTTTCACATACCACATATGGATCCACCAGTGTCATCGCACGTGTGTTCTTTTTAGTAACAACAACCAGAGTCATTGCATGTGTTTTTTTCACATACCACATATGGATCCACCAGTGTCATTGCATGTGTCCTCTTTTTACTAACAACAACCAGAGTCATTGCATGTGTGTTCTCTTTAGAGACCACACATGGATCCACCAGTGTCATTGCATGCATGTTCTTTTTACTAACAACTACCAGAGTCATTGAAATGTGTGTTCTCTTCAGAGACCACACATGGATCCACCAGTGTCATTGCGTGTGTGTTCTTTTTACTAACAACAACCAGTGTCATTGCATGTGTGTTCTTTTTGCTAACAACAACCAGAGTCATTGCATGTGTGTTCTTTTCACATACCACATATGGATCCACCAATGTCATTGCATGTGTGTTCTTTTCACAATACAACTATGGATCGACCAGTGTCATTGCATGTGTGTTCTTTTTACTAACAACAACTAGAGTCATTTCATGACTGTTCTTTTCACATACCACTTATGGATCCACCAGTGTCATTGAAATGTGTGTTCTCTTCAGAGACCATACATGGATCCACAAGTGTCATTTCATATGTGTTCTTTTAACTAACAACAACTAGAATCATTGCATGTGTGTTCTTTTCACATACCACATATGGATCCACCAGTGTCATTGCATGTGTGCTCTATTAACAATCCACCTATGGATCCACCAGTGTCATTGTATGTGTATTCTTTTTACTAACAACAACCAGAGTCAATGAAATGTGTGTTCTTTTCACATACCACATATGGATCGACTAGTGTCATTGCATGTGTGTTCTTTTTACTAACAACAACCAGAGTCATTGCATGTGTGTTCTTTTCACATACCACATATGGATCCACCAGTGCCATTGCATGTGTGCTCTTTTTACTAACAACAACCAGAGTCATTGCATGTGTGTTCTCTTTAGAGACCACACTTGGATCCACCAGTGTCATTGCATGCATGTTCTTTTTACTAACAACAACCAGAGTCATTGAAATGTGTGTTCTCTTTAGAGACCACACATGGATCCACCAGTGTCATTATATGTGTGTTATTTTTACTAACAACAACCAGAATCATTGCATGTGTGTTCGTTTCACATACCACATATGGATCCACCAGTGTCATTGCATGTGTGCTCTTTTAACAATCCACCTGTGGATCCACCAGTGTCATTGCATGTGTGTTCTTTTTACTAACAACAACCAGAGTCATTGAAATGTGTGTTCTTTTCATATACCACATATGGATCAAGTAGTGTCATTGGATGTGTGTTCTTTTTAGTAACAACAACCAGAGTCATTGCATGTTTTTTTTTTCACATACCACATATGGATCCACCAGTGTCATTGCATGTGTGCTCTTTTTACTAACAACAACCAGAGTCATTGCATATGTGTTCTCTTTAGAGACCACACATGGATCCACCAGTGTCAATGCATGCATGTTCTTTTTACTAACAACAACCAGAGTCATTGAAATGTGTGTTCTCTTTAGAGACCACACATGGATCCACCAGTGTCATTGCATGTGTGTTCTTTTTACTAACAACAACCAGTGTCATTGCATGTGTGTTCTTTTTGCTAACAACAACCAGAGTCATTGCATGTGTGTTCTTTTCACATACCACATATGGATCCACCAATGTCATTGCATGTGTGTTCTTTTCACAATACAGCTATGGATCGACCAGTGTCATTGCATGTGTGTTCTTTTTACTAACAACAACTGGAGTCATTGCATGTGTGTTCTTTTCACATACCACATATGGATCCACCAGTGTCATTGCATGTGTGCTCTTTTAACAATCTACCTGTGGATCCACCAGTGTCATTGCATGTGTGTTCTTTTTACTAACAACAACCAGAGTCATTGAAATGTGTGTTCTTTTCACATACCACATATGGATCAAGTAGTGTCATTGGATGTGTGTTCTTTTTAGTAACAACAACCAGAGTCATTGCATGTTTTTTTTTCACATACCACATATGGATCCACCAGTGTCATTGCATGTGTGCTCTTTTTACTAACAACAACCAGAGTCATTGCATATGTGTTCTCTTTAGAGACCACACATGGATCCACCAGTGTCATTGCATGCATGTTCTTTTTACTAACAACAACCAGAGTCATTGAAATGTGTGTTCTCTTTAGAGACCACACATGGATCCACCAGTGTCATTATATGTGTGTTATTTTTACTAACAACAACCAGAATCATTGCATGTGTGTTCTTTTCACATGCCACATATGGATCCACCAGTGTCATTGCATGTGTGTTCTTTTCACAATACACCTATGGATCCACAAGTTTCATTGCATGTGTGTTCTTTTTACTAACAACAACTGGAGTCATTTCATGTCTGTTCTTTTCACATACCACATATGGATCCACCAGTGTCATTGAAATGTGTGTTCTCTTCAGAGACCACACATGGATCCACCAGTGTCATTACATGTGTGTTCTTTTCACATACCACATATGGATCCACCAGTGTCATTGCATGTGTGTTCTTTTCACAATCCACCTATGGATCCACCAGTGTCATTGCATGTGTGTTCTTTTTGCTAAAAACAACCAGAGTCATTGCATGTGTGTTCTTTTCACATACCACATATGGATCCACCAGTGTCATTGCATGTGTGCTCTTTTTACTAACAACAACAAGAGTCATTGCATGTGTGTTCTCCTTAGAGACCACACATGGATCCACCAGTGTCATTGCATGTGTGTTCTTTTTACTAACAACAACCAGAGTCATGTAAATGTGTGTTCTCTTTAGAGTCCACACATGAATCCACCAGTGTCATTGCATGTGTGTTCTTTTTACTAACAACATCCAGAGTCATTCCATGTTTTTCTCTTAAGAGACCACACATGGATCCACCAGTGTCATTGCATGTGTGTTCTTTTTACTAACAACAACTAGAGTCATTTAAATGTGTGTTCTCTTTAGAGACCACACATGGATCAGCCAGTGTCATTGCATGTGTGTTCTTTTTACTAACAATAACCAGAGTCATTGAAATGTGTGTTCTCTTCAGAGACCACATATGGATCCACTAGTGTCATTGCATGTGTGTTCTTTTCACAATCCACCTATGGATCCACCAGTGTCATTGCATGTGTGTTCTTTTTACTAACAACAACCAGAGTCATGTAAATGTGTGATCTCTTTAGAGTCCACACATGGATCCACCAGTGTGATTACATGTGTGTTCTTTTTACTAACAACAACCAGAGTCATTGCATGTTTTTCTCTTCAGAGACCACATATGGATCCACCAGTGTCATTGCATGTGTGTTCTTTTTACTAACAACAACTAGAGTCATTGAAATGTGTGTTCTCTTTAGAGACCACACATGGATCAGCTAGTGTCATTGCATGTGTATTCTTTTTACTAACAATAACCAGAGTCATTTCATGTGTTTTGTTTTCACATACCACATATGGATCCACCAGAGTCATTGAAATGTGTGTTCTCTTCAGAGAGCACACATGGATCCACCAGAGTCATTGCATGTGTGTTCTTTTCACATACCACATATGGATCCACCAGTGTCATTCCATGTGTGCTCTTTTTACTAACAACAACCAGAGTCATTGGATGTGCGTTCTCTTCAGAGACCACACATGGTTCCACCAGTGTCGTTGCATGTGTGTTCTTTTTGCTAACAACAACCAGAGTCATTGAAATGTGTGTTCTCTTCAGAGACCACACATGGATCCACCAGTGTCATTGCATGTGTGTTCTTTTTACTAATAACAACCAGTGTCATTGCATGTGTGTTCTTTTCACATACCACATATGGATCCACCAGTGTCATTGCATGTGTGCTCTTTTTACTAACAACAACCAGAGTCATTGCATGTGTGTTCTATTCAGAGACCACATATGGATCCACCAGTGTCATTGCATGTGTGTTCTTTTTACTAACAACAACCAGAGTCATTGAAATGTGTTTTCTCTTCAGGGACCACACATGGATCCACCAGTGTCATTGCATGTGTATTATTTTTACTAACAACAACCAGTGTCATTGCATGTGTGTTCTGTTCACAATCCACCTATGGATCCACCAGTGTCATTGCATGTGTGTTCTTTTTACTAACAACAACTGGATTCATTTCATGACTGTTCTTTTCACATACCACATATGGATCCACCAGTGTCATTGAAATGTATGTTCTCTTCAGAGACCACACATGCATCCACCAGTGTCATTACATGTGTGTTCTTTTCACATACGACATATGGATCCACCAGTGTCATTGCATGTTGTAGCGTCCCCAACCTTTAATAAGATTGAGTCCCCTGTGTTTACAATGCTAGTCCCTAGATCAATAGCTAGCATCCACAGTTTAGATGTAATATCAAGAAACAAAGGTCATATACAACTTTATAACCAGGAATAAAATAATTTTATTACATCAAACATAGCTCATTGGCTATTTACATTACATTGCAGCGGAATAACTATAGTCATGGGTCCTTCATCTTCAAAGTGCCACAGGCAGATGTTGGTTGTAGACTTTGTAATCCTAATCAATCAAACCTGCAACATCATAAGTTACAGCCACAAGGATCAATACATTTGAATTGTATTGGCAAGTGATACCTTAGTATATTTTAAGTGGACTATAATACTATATGCATTTGGCTGGTGGAGCTTAGGCTTGCTTTGCTCAAAATAGATTTTTCCTTATCTTTTTGAAAACACTAAGTTTTTGTAAGGCACAAAACACCCAAGGCATCTATCAATCAAAGACTCCAGATCCACTCAGGGCATCTACCAATCAATGACTGAAGATCCTTTTAACCCTTGTTCACCCACAAGTTTTATTTAGAAATTGAAGTGATGAGATTCTTGAAGTTTCCATGTCTTGATGCTCAAATTGTCCTTTACCAGGGACATGGCTAAGTACTTAGGTTTTACACTCTACAGAGGTGGTGCACTTTCCCCACAAGCCTTGGTTTCCCAAGACATGATCCTTCAGTAGCCTTTCCTTAGTCAAATGGACGCGTTCCAACCTATCATCCCATCTACCGCCCACTGTCCAAAAGACTAAGTTCTAGCATCCTAAGATCATGGCAGAGCCCATAATGCCAAGTGGTTGCACTTGAAGCTTCTCAACATTTGATATCTCTAATCTCTTTGTTTCCTGGGTGGCCATCCACAAGTGAGATACACAACCCAAGTCCTTGGCCTTGTGAACCACTCAACATATACCATTCTTTCCATTCCACCCAGGTGATTCATTAACTTAGTTGTTTTGTTAAATAAAAACAAGTCCAAAGACTTAGAATATTTTTCCATAGTGTGAATATATAAACCACCCTTGTTTTCTAATAGCTAGGCTAAGCATGATAGTAACAGGAATCTTGACTTAGGTAATTTTCACTAAGGTTTCACCTAATAGGTTTTCCCAAGAATAGCTTGTACTTAGCAAAAAACATGCAAGTCCTATACTTAGAAAAATAATACTAATGCATATATAAAATATAGGAATGGAATATTCATGATGATATCACTTGCCTTTTTGGTAGAGGGTATAGGTTCACTCCTTGTCCTTGCAACACTCACACTCTTCAAGTCACTACAATTCAATCAAGCAAGGCACAAACTTAATCTACCAATCAAGCAAAACTACACACATAAAATAACAAAGTCAAACAAACAATTTTTCACACACAAAGTAATGGGATCTAAGTCATGCATAAGAATGCAAAGGTTGGTTCTATTGTAAGGATGGTCTTCACTAGGCTTCTAACTTTGTAAGTTCCAAATTGGTCATTTACCAAAATGGCAAAGTCATTTGCCAAGAGGGTCTCTATTAGATTCCTAAACTTTGTAAGATCCAAATTGGTCATTTACCAAAGTGGCAAAGTTCAAGTAATGCATGCAAGCATGCCAAGCTTTGATTTGTTTGAAAAAGGGGTTCCTAATGGGTCATAGACATTTGGGCACACCTATTGGTCATTTTGTGAAGTGGCTAAGTCATTTGCAAAAGGTTTCACTATAAAACCATTTTCAAAACAAAGTGTCATTCTATGTGGTGTAGAAATATTTTTACTAAGGCACTAACCTATAGGGTTCACCAAATGAGTTGCTATTGCAAAACTTGGTGTTTGGGTCAGTAGGTTTGGTCCAAAATATTTTCTCAAAGTTTTCTTTATGAAAGCATTTTCATAAACAAAACAATGGTTTTTAATTAGCTAGAAATGGACTAAACTAATTAATCCATCCTATTCTTTTCCAAAATCATTTTCCAAACCATGGGTTGGTTCCTAGGGTCAGTAAGGTCACAACAAACCAATTTGCAAAGGTTTTAACCTAAGAATCATTTTTAAATGATTTTTCTAATGTTAGCAAGCACACAAAAGAATCTGCAAAATCAAACAAGCTAACAGATACTATTTTCTAAACTAAGGGCAGGGTTGGTTAGATCTTGTTCTCCTGAATCCAACGACATCAAATTTGTAAAATTTGGACGTGTGGATCAAAAGATACAAAGGTTTGAAGTTTGCAAAAGTTTCTGTTTTCAAATCTGTTTTTAAACAGAATACTGGACACGCGGCGTAATTCTATTCGTCGGTACCGATTCGCTGCGGATCACGCTCTGTAGCCGTTGGATCTAAATGAGATCGTGTGGCGCAGGACTCGTACCTCTTCGCGGTTAAGTGATTCTATCTCGTGCGTCTGATCTAGATCCTGCGGTTAATATCGTGTTGACCAAATACTGGCGGCGGAGCGGTGGCTACCGGCGGCGGAGCGGTCGGTCGATGACGGTGGTGACGATGCAGAAAGCGAGAGAGAAAGAGGGCATGCTCACCGGGCTCAGGGGATCACGTCGAAGCTCGGGGAGGTGTTGGTCCGGCGAGGGGCGCACGGGGTCAGGCGTAATTCCTCGTCGGAGTTGGGAACGGCGGCGGTTGTTTCTGGTTGCTGTCGAGGACGTTGCTGTGGATCACTCCGAAGCGAAAAGAAGGCTCGGTTAGATGCGCAAGATCGAGACGGAGTCGTGTGCGTGAACGAGAGGGGTCGGGGTGGTCTTGTGCTTACCAGAAGAGTCGCCGGAGTTTGCGTACGAGCAGTGGCGCTTTCGAGTTGACGACGAGGCGTTGCTGCAGTTCACCCCAAGACAAAACAAAGGCACGGTAAGATGCGGTTGATCATGGGGTTCACGTGAGCATGATCGAGAGATGCTGGGGCGGACGGAATTCACCTAGAAAGCTCGCCGGAGAAAGAGCCAGACGGTGGCGACGGTGGTCGTCGTCGTTGGCGAGCCTGCAGGGCACTCGCGGGCGGGTTTGATGCACTGGCAGATGCGCCTGAGAGTGGTGAAGGTGCCAGCGTACTCAGGGAGGCTCGGGGCGGTGAGGTTTCGTCGGAATCATCACCGGAACATCGTCGAAGCGGCGGCGGTACAGAGAGAATTGGAGGCAGCCTAGGGGCAGAGTGGAGGCGACGTCTGGGGGAAAAGGAGGAGGAGGAGCATGCGGTTAAATGGGCGTCGTCGCAGGGGAGTAAAGGCCGTGGTTAACGCGAATTTAACGCCGGAGTAAATCGGCAGAGCGCCGTTGAGGGGAGGAGGAAGAAACGGCTGGCGCGGGTGAGGACGATGCTGCAGGTGTGGGACCCGTCATCGTGAAAGAGAGAGAGTGGGAGTGGGTCCGAGCTGTCGATCTCTGCTTTACGAGTGAGAAAAGGTTTCTTGAGGAGAAAGGGCTGGACTGGGCCTTAGTGGGCTGCTGGGCTGGGTCAACCTTTTTCTTATTTTTTTCTGTCTGCTCTTTTTCTTTTTCTAATTTCTTTTTCTGTTTTGAATTTCATTCAATTGTTCAAGCATTCAAACAAATTCAAACAATTCAAACAAACACTCAACTTGGTATTTTGAATTTGGTTCTGTTTATCAACATAATCCAAATTTCAAAATAAAATAATATTTTTATTTATTTTAGGATCCATTAAATAATTAAATAAAATGGATCTTTGATTTATTAATAGTGTTTGATTTATTTAAATAAAATTTCCATTCGAAATCCAATTATTTTCAAAACCAAACCAGTAGGTTTTATTTTGAAAATAAGGAATACTTGGAAACTTATTTAAATAAATAAATAAGTTTTGGTGTTTTAATTAAAATGGGAAAGCCTTTACTTAAATAAAATTGGATATTTAAATCCTCATTATTTTATTTAAATAATCCTTTACTCATTTTAATCAAAGCAAAACCTTTTAATAAAAGATTTCAAAGTAGTAATAAAATACTTGGTGTTCATTTAAAATGGGAAAAGCTTTTACTTAAATAAAATTGGATATTTAAATCCTCATTATTTTATTTAAATAATCCTTTACTCATTTTAATCAAAGCAAAACCTTTTAATAAAAGATTTCAAAGTAGTAATAAAATACTTGGTGTTCATTTAAAATGGGAAAAGCTTTTACTTAAATAAAATTGGATATTTAAATCCTTTATTTTATTTAAATAAACCTTTACTCACTTTATCAAAACAAAATATTTTATTTCAAAAGTTTGGCCAAAATTAATTTGGCTTATCTTTTCATTTGAAACCAAAGTCTTTTATTAAAAGATCTAAAACAGTGTTTCCAAAACAATTTATTTTCCTTTGATAAATGTTTTATCCTTATAAATCCCTTTAGGATTATTTGTTCACCAAAGGGTATGGGCTTTTGGTAAGGGCTTTAAAGGCTTTGGAAATTCAATTTCCTTATCTTATATTATTCACAAGATTTTGTCTATGGTTCCAAACTAAGTGAAACCAATCTCTAAGGTCTTTCTTGATCCTTTGTGATTATTTGTTGATCAAATTTGGTATGGATCAAATCCATAGATTTGGAGATACTTTGGAAAATGATTTCCTTCCATTAGGGTTTAGGGTTTTGGATTTATTTTCCAGGTGTTCAAATTTCCAGATACACTCATTGAGGAATGCATTTCCCTTGATTTGGATTTTTGTTGAATTCAAACTTCTGCCAAGGTTTGTTCAAGATGGGATTTCAAGTCTCCTTTTAGAAACAAAAGTTTCTTTTCACCCTGATTTTCAACAAAAATTTATTTTGTTATTTTATTTTTCGCATTACAAGATTTGGAAAATCTTGGGATGTGACATTTACCACTTTAAAATAAATCTCGTCCCGAGATTTGGGGAGGCTAGGGTTACAAGCAGGTTCAAAACAACTAGGGTACTACCACCCTTAAAAATTTTCCAACTAAACTACATCTTGGCTTGCTTGGAATCTTGGAAAACTTCTGCATCGTGTCCTTTATTTTCTCACTTGACTCATGGGCCAAGGTTGAGCTTCTCCATAGGCTTGTTCAACTTTTCTGGACAATTGTTTGCATAATGGCCTAGTTCCTTGCATTTGAAACAGGTTATAAGTTTGAGGTCTTGAGGTGGCTTCTCTGGGCAAACATCTGCGTAGTGTCCTTTGTTTTCGCACTTGAAGCATGTGACTTGGCTGATATCCCTCATAGGCTTGTTTATCTTGTGTTTCTTCTTCTCTGGACATCCATTGGCATAATGTCCCATCTCTTTGCAATTGAAACATTGCACTTGTGTAATATCTTTCTTGCTAGTGTTGAGGCATTTCTTCTTCTTCTTGGGTTTCTCCAAAGCTAGGAGTTCTTCTGGTTCTTGTTCCTCATAGGTGGGAGATCTTTCTCTCTTCTTGGAGCATTTATCTTCATGTTCCTTGGGTGCATTATCCTTGACTACACAAGTATTGCTAACTTGGGTTCCTTCTAGAATAACATCTTTGTCATCCTTGTTGTCACAGACTCCTTGGGAAGAGTTTCCTCTCATGTTGATCATTTGAGTAACCAATCCTTGCAACAGTTGGGATTGAAGTTTCAAAATCCTTTGTATGGCTGGGTCTAGTCCATTGTTATTGGCTAAAAGCTGAGTTGTCTCTTGGCTCAACTGGTGTTGGGTTGCTATGAGTTCTCTCATGCTGTCCTCTTAGTTGTTGTTGTTGTCACCATCCTTGATGTTGGAGTCTCTTGGAGAAGTCATCTGTTTGGGGTTGGATTGGGATTAGAAAAAGGTTTTTCTAAGAAGTCAATTCTTTTCACACACTTCACATTTCACACCAGCAAAAATGCAAGCAATCACAAACCAAACATTTCACTCAAACAAAGGTCAAGCACATTTTTAGGCAACAAAATATTTTTGTTACACCACATAAGTTGGTGGGTTTGACTTAACTAAAATATGGTGGTCCATCTATATGGTTCACTTGTGATTTTTCCATCCTTCTTGGTTGATTCTTCTTGATTGAGATCTTTGTATCCTTGGAGAATTCTTGTGTCTTGGTCACAAATCTTCAAAGATGATCATGGTTTCTTCTAAGTTGTGTTTCCTTAGTCTTCAAGTGAAATGTTACTCAAGACTTGTAGTCTTTAGTGATATCCAAGTTGAAGTCCTTGGTGTACATGTTGAAGATGTTGAAGAAGTTGGAGTCATTAGAGTTGATGAAGTTGAAGAAGTCCTTTGCACATGGTGTAGTCTTTGGTCATAGGGTAGGCTTTTCCGTCAAGTTTGAAATAGAGGAGAAGTAGAGTTTAAACCAAAAATGGTTGAGGAAAGAGTTTACAAGATTGTTTTTGTAAATAAGTTTTGGAATAAGACAACTCCTATTGTCTAAGGGTTTTTGTCCAATCCTAGGGTTACAAATCCTACAGGCAACACAATGCTCTGATACCATCTGTAGCGTCCCCAACCTTTAATAAGATTGAGTCCCCTGTGTTTACAATGCTAGTCCCTGGATCAATAGCTAGCATCCACAGTTTAGATGTAATATCAAGAAACAAAGGTCATATACAACTTTATAACCAGGAATAAAATAATTTTATTACATCAAACATAGCTCATTGGCTATTTACATTACATTGCAGCGGAATAACTATAGTCATGGGTCCTTCATCTTCAAAGTGCCACAGGAAGATGTTGGTTGTAGACTTTGTAATCCTAATCAATCAATCTTCACTAAATCAATCAAACCTGCAACATCATAAGTTATAGCCACAAGGGTCAATACATTTGAATTGTATTGGCAAGTGATACCTTAGTATACTTTAAGTGGACTATAATACTATATGCATTTGGCTGGTGGAGCTTAGGCTTGCTTTGCTCAAAATAGATTTTTCCTTATCTTTTTGAAAACACTAAGTTTTTGTAAGGCACAAAACACCCAAGGCATCTATCAATCAAAGACTCCAGATCCACTCAGGGCATCTACCAATCAATGACTGAAGATCCTTTTAACCCTTGTTCACCCACAAGTTTTATTTAGAAATTGGAGTGATGAGATTCTTGAAGTTTCCATGTCTTGATGCTAAAATTGTCCTTTACCAGGGACATGGCTAAGTACTTAGGTTTTACACTCTGCAGAGGTGGTGCACTTTCCCCACAAGCCTTGGTTTCCCAAGACATGATCCTTCAGTAGCCTTTCCTTAGTCAAATGGACGCGTTCCAACCTATCATCCCATCTACCGCCCACTGTCCAAAAGACTAAGTTCTAGCATCCTAAGATCATGGCAGAGCCCATAATGCCAAGTGGTTGAACTTGAAGCTTCTCAACATTTGACATCTCAAATCTCTTTGTTTCCTGGGTGGCCATCCACAAGTGAGATACACAACCCAAGTCCTTGGCCTTGTGAACCACTCAACATATACCATTCTTTCCATTCCACCCAGGTGATTCATTAACTTAGTTGTTTTGTTAAATAAAAACAAGTCCAAAGACTTAGAATATTTTTCCATAGTGTGAATATATAAACCACCCTTGTTTTCTAATAGCTAGGCTAAGCATGATAGTAATAGGAATCTTGACTTAGGTAATTTTCACTAAGGTTTCACCTAATAGGTTTTCCCAAGAATAGCTTGTACTTAGCAAAAACCATGCAAGTCCTATACTTAGAAAAATAATACTAATGCATATATAAAATATAGGAATGGAATATTCATGATGATATCACTTGCCTTTTTGGTAGAGGGTATAGGTTCACTCCTTGTCCTTGCAACACTCACACTCTTCAAGTCACTACAATTCAATCAAGCAAGGCACAAACTTAATCTACCAATCAAGCAAAACTACACACATAAAATAACAAAGTCAAACAAACAATTTTTCACACACAAAGTAATGGGATCTAAGTCATGCATAAGCATGCAAAGGTTGGTTCTATTGTAAGGATGGTCTTCACTAGGCTTCTAACTTTGTAAGTTCCAAATTGGTCATTTAACAAAATGGCAAAGTCATTTGCAAAGAGGGTCTCTATTAGATTCCTAAACTTTGTAAGATCCAAATTGGTCATTTACCAAAGTGGCAAAGTTCAAGTAATGCATGCAAGCATGCCAAGCTTTGATTTGTTTGAAAAGGGGTTCCTAATGGGTCATAGACATTTGGGCACACCTATTGGTCATTTTGTGAAGTGGCTAAGTCATTTGCAAAAGGTTTCACTATAAAACCATTTTCAAAACAAAGTGTCATTCTATGTGGTGTAGAAATATTTTTACTAAGGCACTAACCTATAGGGTTCACCAAATGAGTTGCTATTGCAAAACTTGGTGTTTGGGTCAGTTGGTTTGGTCCAAAATATTTTCTCAAAGTTTTCTTTATGAAAGCATTTTCATAAACAAAACAATGGTTTTTAATTAGCTAGAAATGGACTAAACTAATTAATCCATCCTATTCTTTTCCAAAATCATTTTCCAAACCATGGGTTGGTTCCTAGGGTCAGTAAGGTCACAACAAACCAATTTGCAAAGGTTTTAACCTAAGAATCATTTTTAAATGATTTTTCTAATGTTAGCAAGCACACAAAAGAATCTGCAAAATCAAACAAGCTAACAGATACTATTTGCTAAACTAAGGGCAGGGTTGGTTAGATCTTGTTCTCTTGAATCCAACGACATCAAATTTGTAAAATTTGGACGTGTGGATCAAAAGATACAAAGGTTTGAAGTTTGCAAAAGTTTCTGTTTTCAAATCTGTTTTTAAACAGATCTGGTGGACACGCGGCGTAATTCTATTCGTCGGTACCGATTCGCTGCGGATCACGCTCTGTAGCCGTTGGATCTAAATGAGATCGTGCGGCGCAGGACTCGTACCTCTTCGCGGTTAAGTGATTCTATCTCGTGCGTCTGATCTAGATCCTGCGGTTAATATCGTGTTGACCAAATACTGGCGGCGGAGCGGTGGCTACCGGCGGCGGAGCGGTCGGTCGATGACGGTGGCGACAATGCAGAAAGCGAGAGAGAAAGAGGGCATGCTCACCGGGCTCAGGGGATCACGTCGAAGCTCGGGGAGGTGTTGGTCGGGCGAGGGGCGCACGGGGTCAGGCGTAATTCCTCGTCGGAGTTGGGAACGGCGGCGGTTGTTTCTGGTTACTGTCGAGGACGTTGCTGTGGATCACTCCGAAGCGAAAAGAAGGCTCGGTTAGATGCGCAAGATCGAGACGGAGTCGTGTGCGTGAACGAGAGGGGTCGGGGTGGTCTTGTGCTTACCGGAAGAGTCGCGGAGTTTGCGATGCACGGTGGCGCTCAGGTTGACGACGAGGCGTTGCTGCAGTTCACCCCAAGACAACACAAAGGCACGGTAAGACACGGTTGATCATGGGGTTCACGTGAGCATGATCGAGAGATGCTGGGGCGGACGGAATTCACCTGGAAAGCTCGCCGGAGAAAGAGGCAGACGGTGGCGACGGTGGTCGTCGTCGTTGGCGAGCCTGCAGGGCACTCGCGGGCGGGTTTGATGCACTGGCAGATGCGCCTGAGAGTGGTGAAGCTGCCAGCGTTTCAGGAGGCTCGGGCGGTGAGGTTTCATCGAATCATCACCGAACATCGTCAAGCGGCGAGCAGGAGAGAATTGGAGGCAGCCTAGGGGCAGAGTGGAGGCGACGTCTGGGGGAAAAGGAGGAGGAGGAGCAGGCGGTTAAATGGGCGTCGTCGCAGGGGAGTAAAGGCCGTGGTTAACGCGAATTTAACGCCGGAGTAAATCGGCAGAGCGCCGTTGAGGGGAGGAGGAAGAAACGGCTGGCGCGGGTGAGGACGATGCACAGTGGTGTGGGACCCGTCTGTCAGCGAAAGAGAGAGAGTGGGAGTGGGTCCGAGCTGTCAGTCTCTGTGCGGGTCTGTTTCTGAGTGAGAAAAGGTTTCTTCGGGGGGGGAGAAGACTGGGCTGGACTGGGCCTTAGTGGGCTGCTGGGCTGGGTCAACCTTTTTCTTATTTTTTTCTGTCTGCTCTCTTTTTCTTTTTCTAATTTTTTTTTCTGTTTTGAATTTCATTCAATTGTTCAAGCATTCAAACAAATTCAAACAATTCAAACAAACACTCAACTTGGTATTTTGAATTTGGTTCTGTTTATCAACATAATCCAAATTTCAAAATAAAATAATATTTTTATTTATTTTAGGATCCATTAAATAATTAAATAAAATGGATCTTTGATTTATTAATAGTGTTTGATTTATTTAAATAAAATTTCCATTTGAAATCCAATTATTTTCAAAACCAAACCAGTAGGTTTTATTTTGAAAATAAGGAATACTTGGAAACTTATTTAAATAAATAAATAAGTTTTGGTGTTTTAATTAAAATGGGAAATCCTTTACTTAAATAAAATTGTATATTTAAATCCTCATTATTTTATTTAAATAATCCTTTACTCATTTTAATCAAAGCAAAACCTTTTAATAAAAGATTTCAAAGTAGTAATAAAATACTTGGTGTTCATTTAAAATGGGAAAAGCTTTTACTTAAATAAAATGGGATATTTAAATCCTCATTATTTTATTTAAATAATCCTTTACTCATTTTAATCAAAGCAAAACCTTTTAATAAAAGATTTCAAAGTAGTAATAAAATACTTGGTGTTCATTTAAAATGGGAAAAGCTTTTACTTAAATAAAATTGGATATTTAAATCCTTTATTTTATTTAAATAAACCTTTACTCACTTTATCAAAACAAAATATTTTATTTCAAAAGTTTGGCCAAAATTAATTTGGCTTATCTTTTCATTTGAAACCAAAGTCTTTTATTAAAAGATCTAAAACAGTGTTTCCAAAACAATTTATTTTCCTTTGATAAATGTTTTATCTTTATAAATCCCTTTAGGATTATTTGTTCACCAAAGGGTATGGGCTTTTGGTAAGGGCTTTAAAGGCTTTGGAAATTCAATTTCCTTATCTTATATTATTCACAAGATTTTGTCTATGGTTCCAAACTAAGTGAAACCAATCTCTAAGGTCTTTCTTGATCCTTTGTGATTATTTGTTGATCAAATTTGGTATGGATCAAATCCATAGATTTGGAGATACTTTGGAAAATGATTTCCTTCCATTAGGGTTTAGGGTTTTGGATTTATTTTCCAGGTGTTCAAATTTCCAGATACACTCATTGAGGAATGCATTTCCCTTGATTTGGATTTTTGTTGAATTCAAACTTCTGCCAAGGTTTGTTCAAGATGGGATTTCAAGTCTCCTTTTAGAAACAAAAGTTTCTTTTCACCCTGATTTTCAACAAAAATTTATTTTGTTATTTTATTTTTCGCATTACAAGATTTGGAAAATCTTGGGATGTGACACATGTGTGCTCTTTTCACAATCCACCTATGGATCCACCAGTGTCATTGCATGTGTGTTCTTTTTATTAACAACAACTAGAGTCATTGAAATGTGTGTTCTTTTCACATACCACATATGGATCCACTACTGTCATTGCATGTGTGTTCTTTTTACTAAGAACAACTAGAGTCATTGCATGTGTGTTCTCTTCAGAGACCACACATGGGTCCACCAGTGTCATTGCATCTGTGTTCTTTTTACTAACAACAACCAGAGTAATTGAAATGTGTGTTGTCTTCAGAGACCACACATGGATCCACTACTGTCATTGCATGTGTGTTCTTTTTACTAATAACAACCAGTGTCATTGCATGTGTGATCTTTTTACTAACAACAACCAGAGTCATTGCATGTGTGTTCTCTTCAGAGACCACACATGGATCCACCAATGTCATTGCATGTGTGTTCTTTTCACAATACAGCTATGGATCGACCAGTGTCATTGCATGTGTGTTCTTTTTACTAACAACAACTAGAGTCATTTCATGACTGTTCTTTTCACATACCACTTATGGATCCACCAGTGTCATTGAAATGTGTGTTCTCTTCAGAGACCACACATGGATCCACAAGTGTCATTTCATATGTGTTCTTTTAACTAACAACAACTGGAATCATTGCATGTGTGTTTTTTTCACATACCACATATGGATCCACCAGTGTCATTGCATGTGTGCTCTATTAACAATCCACCTATGGATCCACCAGTGTCATTGTATGTGTATTCTTTTTACTAACAACAACCAGAGTCATTGAAATGTGTGTTCTTTTCACATACCACATATGGATCCACCAGTGTCATTGCATGTGTGTTCTTTTTACTAACAACAACCAGAGTCATTGCATGTGTGTTCTTTTCACATACCACATATGGATCCACCAGTGTCATTGCATGTGTGCTCTTTTTACTAACAACAACCAGAGTCATTGCATGTGTGTTCTCTTTGGAGACCACACATGGATCCACTAGTGTCATTGCATGCATGTTCTTTTTACTAACAACAATCAGAGTCATGGAAATGTGTGTTCTCTTTAGAGACCACACATGGATCCACCAGTGTTATTGCATGTGTGTTATTTTTACTAACAACAACCAGAATCATTGCATGTGTGTTCTTTTCACATGCCACCTATGGATCCACCAGTGTCATTGCATGTGTGTTCTTTTCACAATCCACCTATGGATCCACAAGTGTCATTGCATGTGTGTTCTTTTTACTAACAACAACTGGAGTCATTTCATGTCTGTTCTTTTCACATACCACATATGGATCCACCAGTGTCATTGAAATGTGTGTTCTCTTTAGAGACCACACATGGATCCACCAGTGTCATCACATGTGTGTTCTTTTTACTAACAACAACTGGAGTCATTGCATGTGTGTTCTTTTCACATATCACATATGGATCCACCACTGTCATTGCATGTGTGCTCTTTTAACAATCCACCTATGGATCCACCAGTGTCATTGCATGTGTGTTCTTTTTACTAACAACAACCAAAGTCATTGAAATGTGTGTTCTTTTCACATACCACATATGGATCAAGTAGTGTCATTGGATGTGTGTTCTTTTTAGTAACAACAACCAGAGTCATTGCATGTTTTTTTTTCACATACCACATATGGATCCACCAGTGTCATTGCATGTGTGCTCTTTTTACTAACAACAACCAGAGTCACTGCATATGTGTTCTCTTTAGAGACCACACATGGATCCACCAGTGTCATTGCATGCTTGTTCTTTTTACTAACAACAACCAGAGTCATTGAAATGCGTGTTCTCTTTAGAGACCACACATGGATCCACCAGTGTCATTATATGTGTGTTATTTTTGCTAACAACAACCAGAATCATTGCATGTGTGTTCTTTTCACATGCCACATATGGATCCACCAGTGTCATTGCATGTGTGTTCTTTTCACAATCCACCTATGGATCCACAAGTTTCATTGCATGTGTGTTCTTTTACTAACAACAACTGAGTCATTTCATGTCATTCTTTTCACATACCACATATGGATCCACCAGTGTCATTGAAATGTCTGTTCTCTTTAGAGACCACACATGGATCCACCAGTGTCATTTCATGTGTGCTCTTTTTACTAACAACAACACGAGTCATTGCATGTGTGTTCTTTTCACATACCACATATGGATCCACCAGTGTCATTGCATGTGTGCTCTTTTAACAATCCACCTATGGGTCCACCAGTGTCATTGCATGTGTGTTATTTTTACTAACAACAACGAGAGTCATTGTAATGTGTGTTCTTTTCACATACCACATATGGATCCACCAGTGTCATTGCATGTGTGTTCTTTTTAGTAACAACAACCAGAGTCATTGCATGTTTTTTTTCACATACCACATATGGATCCACCAGTGTCATTGCATGTGTGCTCTTTTTACTAACAACAACCAGAGTCATTGCATGTGTGTTCTCTTTAGAGACCACACATGGATCTACGAGTGTCATTGCATGCATGTTCTTTTTACTAACAACAACCAGAGTCATTGAAATGTGTGTTCTCTTCAGAGACCACACATGGATCCACCAGTGTCATTGCATGTGTGTTCTTTTTACTAATAACAACCAGTGTCATTGCATGTGTGTTCTTTTCACATACCACATATGGATCCACCAATGTCATTGCATGTGTGTTCTTTTCACAATACAGCTATGGATCGACCAGTGTCATTGCATGTGTGTTCTTTTTACTAACAACAACTAGAGTCATTTCATGACTGTTCTTTTCACATACCACATATGGATCCACTAGTGTCATTGAAATGTGTGTTCTCTTCAGAGACCACACATGGATCCACAAGAGTCATTACATGTGTGTTCTTTTAACTAACAACAACTGGAATCATTGCATATGTGTTCTTTTCACATACCACATATGGATCCACCTGTGTCATTGCATGTGTGCTCTTTTAAAAATCCACCTATGGATCCACCAGTGTCATTGCATGTGTGTTCTTTTTACTAATAACAACTAGAGTCATTGAAATGTGTGTTCTTTTCACATACCACATATGGATCCACCAGTGTCATTGCATGTGTGTTCTTTTTACTAACAACAACCAGAGTCATTGCATGTGTGTTCTTTTCACATACCACATATGGATCCACCAGTGTCATTGCATGTGTGCTCTTTTTACTAACAACAACCAGAGTCATTGCATGTGTGTTCTCTTTAGAGACCACACTTGGATCCACCAGTGTCATTGCATGCATGTTCTTTTTACTAACAACAACCAGAGTCATTGAAATGTGTGTTCTCTTTAGAGACCACACATGGATCCACCAGCGTTATTATATGTGTGTTATTTTTACTAACAACAACCAGAATCATTGCATGTGTGTTCTTTTCACATGCCACATATGGATCCACCAGTGTCATTGCATGTGTGTTCTTTTCACAATCCACCTATGGATCCACAAGCGTCATTGCATGTGTGTTCTTTTTACTAACAACAACTGGACTCATTTCATGTCTGTTCTTTTCACATACCACATATGGATCCACCAGTGTCATTGAAATGTGTGTTCTCTTTAGAGACCACACATGGATCCACCAGTGTCATCACATGTGTGTTCTTTTTACTAACAACAACTGGAGTCATTGCATGTGTGTTCTTTTCACATACCACATATGGATCCACCACTGTCATTGCATGTGTGCTCTTTTAACAATCCACCTATGGATCCACCAGTGTCATTGCATGTGTGTTCTTTTTACTAACAACAACCAGAGTCATTGAAATGTGTGTTCTTTTCACATACCACATATGGATCAAGTAGTGTCATTGGATGTGTGTTCTTTTTAGTAACAACAACCAGAGTCATTGCATGTTTTTTTTCACATACCACATATGGATCCACCAGTGTCATTGCATGTGTGCTCTTTTTACTAACAACAACCAGAGTCATTGCATATGTGTTCTCTTTAGAGACCACACATGGATCCACCAGTGTCATTGCATGCATGTTCTTTTTACTAACAACAACCAGAGTCATTGAAATGTGTGTTCTCTTTAGAGACCACATATGGATCCACCAGTGTCATTGCATGTGTGTTCTTTTTACTAACAACAACCAGAGTCATTGCATGTGTGTTCTTTTCACATACCACATATGGATCCACCAGTGTCATTGCATGTGTGCTCTTTTTACTAACAACAACCAGAGTCATTGCATGTGTGTTCTTTTTAGAGACCACACTTGGATCCACCAGTGTCATTGCATGCATGTTCTTTTTACTAACAACAACCAGAGTCACTGAAATGTGTGTTCTCTTTAGAGACCACACATGGATCCACCAGTGTTATTATATGTGTGTTATTTTTACTAACAACAACCAGAATCATTGCATGTGTGTTCTTTTCACATGCCACATATGGATCCACCAGTGTCATTGCATGTGTGTTCTTTTCACAATCCACCTATGGATCCACAAGCGTCATTGCATGTGTGTTCTTTTTACTAACAACAACTGGACTCATTTCATGTCTGTTCTTTTCACATACCACATATGGATCCACCAGTGTCATTGAAATGTGTGTTCTCTTTAGAGACCACACATGGATCCACCAGTGTCATCACATGTGTGTTCTTTTTACTAACAACAACTGGAGTCATTGCATGTGTGTTCTTTTCACATATCACATATGGATCCACCACTGTCATTGCATGTGTGCTCTTTTAACAATCCACCTATGGATCCACCAGTGTCATTGCATGTGTGTTCTTTTTACTAACAACAACCAAAGTCATTGAAATGTGTGTTCTTTTCACATACCACATATGGATCAAGTAGTGTCATTGGATGTGTGTTCTTTTTAGTAACAACAACCAGAGTCATTGCATGTTTTTTTTTCACATACCACATATGGATCCACCAGTGTCATTGCATGTGTGCTCTTTTTACTAACAACAACCAGAGTCACTGCATATGTGTTCTCTTTAGAGACCACACATGGATCCACCAGTGTCATTGCATGCTTGTTCTTTTTACTAACAACAACCAGAGTCATTGAAATGTGTGTTCTCTTTAGAGACCACACATGGATCCACCAGTGTCATTATATGTGTGTTATTTTTACTAACAACAACCAGAATCATTGCATGTGTGTTCTTTTCACATGCCACATATGGATCCACCAGTGTCATTGCATGTGTGTTCTTTTCACAATCCACCTATGGATCCACAAGTTTCATTGCATGTGTGTTCTTTTTACTAACAACAACTGGAGTCATTTCATGTCTGTTCTTTTCACATACCACATATGGATCCACCAGTGTCATTGAAATGTGTGTTCTCTTTAGAGACCACACATGGATCCACCAGTGTCATTACATGTGTGTTCTTTTTACTAACAACAACTGGAGTCATTGCATGTGTGTTCTTTTCACATACCACATATGGATCCACCAGTGTCATTGCATGTGTGCTCTTTTAACAATCCACCTATGGGTCCACCAGTGTCATTGCATGTGTGTTATTTTTACTAACAACAACGAGAGTCATTGAAATGTGTGTTCTTTTCACATACCACATATGGATCCACCAGTGTCATTGCATGTGTGTTCTTTTTAGTAACAACAACCAGAGTCATTGCATGTTTTTTTTCACATACCACATATGGATCCACCAGTGTCATTGCATGTGTGCTCTTTTTACTAACAACAACCAGAGTCATTGCATGTGTGTTCTCTTTAGAGACCACACATGGATCTACGAGTGTCATTGCATGCATGTTCTTTTTACTAACAACAACCAGAGTCATTGAAATGTGTGTTCTCTTCAGAGACCACACATGGATCCACCAGTGTCATTGCATGTGTGTTCTTTTTACTAATAACAACCAGTGTCATTGCATGTGTGTTCTTTTCACATACCACATATGGATCCACCAATGTCATTGCATGTGTGTTCTTTTCACAATACAGCTATGGATCGACCAGTGTCATTGCATGTGTGTTCTTTTTACTAACAACAACTAGAGTCATTTCATGACTGTTCTTTTCACATACCACTTATGGATCCACCAGTGTCATTGAAATGTGTGTTCTCTTCAGAGACCACACATGGATCCACAAGTGTCATTTCATATGTGTTCTTTTAACTAACAACAACTGGAATCATTGCATGTGTGTTCTTTTCACATACCACATATGGATCCACCAGTGTCATTGCATGTGTGCTCTTTTAAAAATCCACCTATGGATCCACCAGTGTCATTGCATGTGTGTTCTTTTTACTAATAACAACTAGAGTCATTGAAATGTGTGTTCTTTTCACATACCACATATGGATCCACCAGTGTCATTGCATGTGTGTTCTTTTTACTAACAACAACCAGAGTCATTGCATGTGTGTTCTTTTCACATACCACATATGGATCCACCAGTGTCATTTCATGTGTGCTCTTTTTACTAACAACAACCAGAGTCATTGCATGTGTGTTCTCTTTAGAGACCACACTTGGATCCACCAGTGTCATTGCATGCATGTTCTTTTTACTAACAACAACCAGAGTCATTGAAATGTGTGTTCTCTTTAGAGACCACACATGGATCCACCAGCGTTATTATATGTGTGTTATTTTTACTAACAACAACCAGAATCATTGCATGTGTGTTCTTTTCACATGCCACATATGGATCCACCAGTGTCATTGCATGTGTGTTCTTTTCACAATCCACCTATGGATCCACAAGCGTCATTGCATGTGTGTTCTTTTTACTAACAACAACTGGACTCATTTCATGTCTGTTCTTTTCACATACCACATATGGATCCACCAGTGTCATTGAAATGTGTGTTCTCTTTAGAGACCACACATGGATCCACCAGTGTCATCACATGTGTGTTCTTTTTACTAACAACAACTGGAGTCATTGCATGTGTGTTCTTTTCACATACCACATATGGATCCACCACTGTCATTGCATGTGTGCTCTTTTAACAATCCACCTATGGATCCACCAGTGTCATTGCATGTGTGTTCTTTTTACTAACAACAACCAGAGTCATTGAAATGTGTGTTCTTTTCACATACCACATATGGATCAAGTAGTGTCATTGGATGTGTGTTCTTTTTAGTAACAACAACCAGAGTCATTGCATGTTTTTTTTTCACATACCACATATGGATCCACCAGTGTCATTGCATGTGTGCTCTTTTTACTAACAACAACCAGAGTCATTGCATATGTGTTCTCTTTAGAGACCACACATGGATCCACCAGTGTCATTGCATGCATGTTCTTTTTACTAACAACAACCAGAGTCATTGAAATGTGTGTTCTCTTTAGAGACCACACATGGATCCACCAGTGTCATTATATGTGTTTTATTTTTACTAACAACAACCAGAATCATTGCATGTGTGTTCTTTTCACATGCCACATATGGATCCACCAGTGTCATTGCATGTGTGTTCTTTTCACAATCCACCTATGGATCCACAAGTTTCATTGCATGTGTGTTCTTTTTACTAACAACAACTGGAGTCATTTCATGTCTGTTCTTTTCACATACCACATATGGATCCACCAGTGTCATTGAAATGTTTGTTCTCTTTAGAGACCACACATGGATCCACCATTGTCATTACATGTGTGTTCTTTTTACTAACAACAACTGGAGTCATTGCATGTGTGTTCTTTTCACATACCACATATGGATCCACTAGTGTCATTGCATGTGTGCTCTTTTAACAATCCACCTATGGGTCCACCAGTGTCATTGCATGTGTGTTCTTTTTACTAGCAACAACGAGAGTTATTGAAATGTGTGTTCTTTTCACATACCACATATGGATCCACCAGTGTCATTGCATGTGTGTTCTTTTTAGTAACAACAACCAGAGTCATTGCATGTTTTTTTTTCACATACCACATATGGATCCACCAGTGTCATTGCATGTGTGCTCTTTTTACTAACAACAACCAGAGTCATTGCATGTGTGTTCTCTTTAGAGACCACACATGGATCTACCAGTGTCATTGCATGCATGTTCTTTTTACTAACAACAACCAGAGTCATTGAAATGTGTGTTCTCTTCAGAGACCACACATGGATCCACCAGTGTCATTGCATGTGTGTTCTTTTTACTAACAACAACCAGTGTCATTGCATGTGTGTTCTTTTCACATACCACATATGGATCCACCAATGTCATTGCATGTGTGTTCTTTTCACAATACAGCTATGGATCCACCAGTGTCATTGCATGTGTGTTCTTTTTACTAACAACAACTAGAGTCATTTCATGACTGTTCTTTTCACATACCACTTATGGATCCACCAGTGTCATTGAAATGTGTGTTCTCTTCAGAGACCACACATGGATCCACAAGTGTCATTTCATGTGTGTTCTTTTAACTAACAACAACTGGAATCATTGCATGTGTTATCTTTTCACATACCACATATGGATCCACCAGTGTCATTGCATGTGTGCTTTTTAAACAATCCACATATGGATCCACCAGTGTCATTGTATGTGTATTCTTTTTACTAACAACAACCAGAGTCATTGAAATGTGTGTTCTTTTCACATACCACATATGGATCCACCAGTGTCATTGCATGTGTGTTCTTTTTACTAACAACAACCAAAGTCATTGCATGTGGGTTCTTTTCACATACCACATATGGATCCACAAGTGTCATTGCATGTGTGCTCTTTTTACTAACAACAACCAGAGTCATTGCATGTGTGTTCTCTTTAGAAACCACACACGGATCCACCAGTGTCATTGCATGCATGTTCTTTTTACTAACAACAACCAGAGTCACTGAAATGTGTGTTCTCTTTAGAGACCACACATGGATCCACCAGTGTCATTATATGTGTATTATTTTTACTACCAACAACCAGAATCATTGCATGTGTGTTCTTTTCACGTGCCACATATGGATCCACCAGTGTCATTGCATGTGTGTTCTTTTCACAACCCACCTATGGATCCACAAGCTTCATTGCATGTGTGTTCTTTGTACTAACAACAAATGTTGTCATTTCATGTCTGTTCTTTTCACATACCACATATGGATCCACCATTGTCATTGAAATGTGTGTTCTCTTCAGAGACCGCACATGGATCCACCAGTGTCATTACATGTGTGTTCTTTTTACTAACAACAACTGGAGTCATTGCATGTGTGTTCTTTTCACATACCACATATGGATCCACCAGTGTCATTGCATGTGTGCTCTTTTAAAAATCCACCTATGGATCCACCAGTGTCATTGCATGTGTGTTCTTTTTACTAATAACAACTAGAGTCATTGAAATGTGTGTTCTTTTCACATACCACATATGGATCCACCAGTGTCATTGCATGTGTGTTATTTTTAGTAACAACAACCAGAGTCATTGAATGTGTTTTTTTTCACATACCACATATGGATCCACCAGTGTCATTGCATGTGTGCTCTTTTTACTAACAACAACCAGAGTCATTGCATGTGTGTTCTCTTTAGAGACCACACATGGATCCACCAGTGTCATTGCATGCATGTTCTTTTTACTAACAACAACCAGAGTCATTGAAATGTGTGTTCTCTTTAGAGACCACACATGGATCCACGAGTGTCATTATATGTGTGTTATTTTTACTAACAACAACCAGAATCATTGCATGTGTGCTCTTTTCACATGCCACATATGGATCCACCAGTGTCATTGCATGTGTGTTCTTTTCACAATCCACCTATGGATCCACAAGCGTCATTGCATGTGTGTTCTTTGTACTAACAACAACTGTTGTCATTTCATGTCTGTTCTTTTCACATACCACATATGGATCCACCAGTGTCATTGAAATGTGTGTTCTCTTCAGAGACCGCACATGGATCCACCAGTGTCATTACATGTGTGTTCTTTTTACTAACAACAACAAGAGTCATTGCATGTGTGTTCTTTTCACATACCACATATGGATCCACCAGTGTCATTGCATGTGTGCTCTTTTAAAAATCCACCTATGGATCCACCAGTGTCATTGCATGTGTGTTCTTTTTACTAATAACAACTAGAGTCATTGAAATGTGTGTTCTTTTCACATACCACATATGGATCCACCAGTGTCATTGCATGTGTGTTATTTTTAGTAACAACAACCAGAGTCATTGAATGTGTTTTTTTTTCACATACCACATATGGATCCACCAGTGTCATTGCATGTGTGCTCTTTTTACTAACAACAACCAGAGTCATTGCATGTGTGTTCTCTTTAGAGACCACACATGGATCCACCAGTGCCATTGCATGCATGTTCTTTTTACTAACAACAACCAGAGTCATTGAAATGTGTGTTCTCTTTAGAGACCACACATGGATCCACGAGTGTCATTATATGTGTGCTATTTTTACTAACAACAACCAGAATCATTGCATGTGTGCTCTTTTCACATGCCACATATGGATCCACCAGTGTCATTGCATGTGTGTTCTTTTCACAATCCACCTATGGATCCACAAGTGTCATTGCATGTGTGTTCTTTTTACTAACAACAACTGGAGTCATTTCATGTCTGTTCTTTTCACATACCACATATGGATCCACCGGTGTCATTGAAATGTGTGTTCTCTTCAGAGACCACACATGGACCCACCAGTGTCATTACATGTGTGTTCTTTTTACTAACAACAACTGGAGTCATTGCATGTGTGTTCTTTTCACATACCACATATGGATCCACCAGTGTCATTGCATGTGTGCTCTTTTAACAATCCACCTATGGATCCACCAGTGTCATTGCATGTGTGTTCTTTGTACTAACAACAACGAGAGTCATTGAAATGTGTGTTCTTTTCACATACCACATATGGATCCACCAGTGTCATTGCATGTGTATTCTTTTTAGTAACAACAACCAGAGTCATTGCATGTTTTTTTCACATATCACATATGGATCCACCAGTGTCATTGCATATGTGCTCTTTTTACTAACAACAACCAGAGTCATTGCATGTGTGTTCTCTTTAGAGACCACACATGGATCCACCAGTGTCATTGCATGCATGTTCTTTTTACTAACACAACCAGAGTCATTGAAATGTGTGTTCTCTTCAGAGACCACACAAGGATCCATCAGTGTCTTTGCATGTGTGTTCTTTTTACTAACAACAACCAGTGTCATTGCGTGTGTGTTCTTTTCACATACCACATATGGATCCACCAGTGTCATTCCATGTGTGTTCTTTTCACAATCGACCAATGGATCCACCAGTGTCATTACATGTGTGTTCTTTTTACTAACAACAACTGGAGTCATTTCATGACTTTTCTTTTCACATACCACATATGGATCCACCAGTTTCATTGAAATGTGTGTTCTCTTCAGAGACCACACATGGATCCACCAGTGTCATTGAATGTGTGTTCTTTTTACTAACAACAACCAGAGTCATTGAAATGTGTGTTCTCTTCAGAGACCACACATGGATCCACCAGTGTCATTGCATGTGAGTTCTTTTTACTAACAACAACCAGTGTCTTTGCATGTGTGTTCCTTTCACAATCCACCTATGGATCCACCAGTGTCATTGCATGAGTGCTTTTTTTACTAACAACAACCAGAGTCATTTCATGTGTGTTCTTTTCACATACCACATATGGATCCACCAGAGTCATTGAAATGTGTGTTCTCTTCAGAGACCACACATGGATCCACCAGTGTTATTGCATGTGTGTTCTTGTTACTAACAACAACTAGAGTCATTACATGTGTGTTCTTTTCACATGCCACATATGGATCCACCAGAGACATTGAAATGTGTGTTCTCTTCAGAGACCACACATGGATCCAGCAGTGTTATTGCATGTGTGTTCTTGTTACTAAAAACAACCAGACTCATTGCATGTGTGTTCTTTTCACATACCACATATAGATCCACCAGTGTCATTGCATGTGTGTTATTTTCACAATCCACCTATGGATCCACCATTGTCATTGCATGTGTGTACTTTTTGCTAAAAACAACCAGAGTCATTGCATGTGTGTTCTTTTCACATACCACATATGGATCCACCAGTGTCATTGCATGTGTGCTCTTTTTACTAACAACAACAAGAGCCATTGCATGTGTGTTCTCCTTATAGACCACACATGGATCCACCAGTGTCATTGCATGTGTGTTGTTTTTACTAACAACAACCAGAGTCATGTAAATGTGTGTTCTCTTTAGAGTCCACACATGGATCCACCAGTGTCATTGCATGTGTGTTCTTTTTACTAACAACAACCAGAGTCATTGCATGTTTTTCTCTTCAGAGACCACACATGGGTCCACCAGTGTCATTGCATCTGTGTTCTTTTTACTAACAACAACCAAAGTCATTGAATGTGTGTTCTCTTCAGAGACCACACATGGATCCACCAGTGTCATTGCATGTGTGTTCTTTTTACTAATAACAACCAGTGTCATTGCATGTGTGTTCTTTTCACATACTACATATGGATCCACCAGTGTCATTGCATGTGTGCTCTGTTTACTAACAACAACCAGAGTCATTGCATGTGTGTTCTCTTCAGAGACCACACATGGATCCACCAGTGTCATTGCATGTGTGTTCTTTTTACTAACAACAACCAGAGTCATTGAAATGTGTTTTCTCTTCAGAGACCACACATGGATCCACCAGTGTCATTGCATGTGTGTTCTTTTTACTAACAACAACCAGTGTCATGGCATGTGTGTTCTGTTCACAATCCACCTATGGATCCACTAGTGTCATTGCATGTGTGTTCTTTTTACTAACAACAACTGGATTCATTTCATGACTGTTCTTTTCACATACCACATATGGATCCACCAGTGCCATTGAAATGTATGTTCTCTTCAGAGACCACACATGCATCCACAAGTGTCATTACATGTGTGTTCTTTTTACTAACAACAACTGGAGTCAGTGCATGTGTGTTCATTTCACATACCACCTATGGATCCACCAGTGTCATTGCATGTGTGCTCTTTTCACAATCCACCTATGGATCCACCAGTGTCATTGCATGTGTGTTCTTTTTACTAACAACAACTAGAGTCATTGAAATGTGTGTTCTTTTCACATACCACATATGGATGTGTGTTCTTTTTACTAACAACAATTAGAGTCATTGCATGTGTCTTCTCTTCAGAGACCACACATGGGTCCACTAGTGTCATTGCATGTGTGTTATTTTTACTAACAACAACCAGAGTCATTGAAATGTGTGTTGTCATCAGAGACCACACATGCGTCCACCAGTGTCATTGCATGTGTGTTCTTTTCACATACCACATATGGATCCACCAGTGCCATTGCATGTGTGATTTTTTTACTAACAACAACCGAAGTCATTTCATGTGTGTTCTTTTCACATACCACATATGGATCCACCAGTCATTGAAATGTGTGCTCTCTTTAGAGACTACACATGGATCCACCAGTGTTATTGCATGTGTGTTCTTATTACTAACAACAACCAAAGTCATTGCATGTGTGTTCTTTTCACATGCCACATATGGATCCACTAGTGTCATTGCATGTGGGTTCTTTTCACAATCCACCTATGGATCCACCGGTCTCATTGCATGTGTGTTCTTTTTACTAACAACAACTAGAGTCATTTCATGACTGTTCTTTTCACATACCACATATGGATCCACCAGTGTCATTGAAATGTGTGTTCTCTTCAGAGACCACACATGGATCCACCAGTATCATTACATGTGTGTTCTTTTTACTAACAACAACTGGAGTCAGTGCATGTGTGTTCATTTCACATACAACCTATGGATCCACCAGTGTCATTGCATGTGTGCTCTTTTCACAATCCACCTATGGATCCACTAGTGTCATTGCATGTGTGTTCTTTTTACTAACAACAACTAGAGTCATTGAAATGTGTGTTCTTTTCACATACCACATATGGATCCACGAGTGTTATTGGATGTGTGTTCTTTTTACTAACAACAATTAGAGTCATTGCATGTGTCTTCTCTTCAGAGACCACACATGGGTCCACTAGTGTCATTGCATGTGTGTTATTTTTACTAACAACAACCAGAGTCATTGAAATGTGTGTTGTCATCAGAGACCACACATGCGTCCACCAGTGTCATTGCATGTGTGTTCTTTTCACATACCACATATGGATCCACCAGTGCCATTGCATGTGTGATTTTTTTACTAACAACAACCAAAGTCATTTCATGTGTGTTCTTTTCACATACCACATATGGATCCACCAGTCATTGAAATGTGTGTTCTCTTCAGAGACTACACATGGATCCACCAGTGTTATTGCATGTGTGTTCTTATTACTAACAACAACCAAAGTCATTGCATGTGTGTTCTTTTCACATGCCACATATGGATCCACTAGTGTCATTGCATGTGGGTTCTTTTCACAATCCACCTATGGATCCACCGGTCTCATTGCATGTGTGTTCTTTTTACTAACAACAACTAGAGTCATTTCATGACTGTTCTTTTCACATACCACATATGGATCCACCAGTGTCATTGAAATGTGTGTTCTCTTTAGAGACCACACATGGATCCACCAGTGTCATTACATGTGTGTTCTTTTTACTAACAACAACTGGAGTCATTGCATGTGTGTTCTTTTCAAATACCACATATGGAACAACCAGAGTCATTGCATGTGTGCTCTTTTCACAATCCACCTATGGATCCACCAGTGTCATTGCATGTGTGTTCTTATTAACAACAACAACCAGAGTCATTGCATGTGTGTTCTTTTCACATACCACATATGGATCCACCAGTGTCATTGCATGTGTGCTCTTTTTACTAACAAAAACCAGAGTCATTGCATGTGTGTTCTCTTCAGAGACCACACATGGATCCACCAGTGTCATTGCATGTGTGTTCTTTTTACAGACAACAACCAGAGTCATTGAAATGTGTGTTCTCTTCAAAGACCACACATGGATCCACCAGTGTCATTGCATGTGTGTTCTTTTTACAAACAACAACCAGAGTCATTGCATGTGTGTTCTCTTTAGAGACCACACATGGATCCACCAGTGTCATCGCATGTGTGTTCTTTTTACTAACAACAACCAGAGTCATTGAAATGTGTGTTCTCTTCAGAGACCACACATGGATCCACCAGTGTTATTGCATGTGTGTTCTTTTTACTAACAACAACCAGTGTCATTGCATGTGTGTTCTTTTCACATACCACATATGGATCCACCAGTGTCATTGCATGTGTGTTCTTTTCACAATCGACCAATGGATCCACCAGTGTCATTGCATGTGTGTTCTTTTTACTAACAACAACTGGAGTCATTTCATGTCTGTTCTTTTCACATACCACATATGGATCCACCAGTGTCATTGCATGTGTGTTCTTTTTACTAACAACAACTGGAGTCATTTCATGTCTGTTCTCTTCACATACCACATATGGATCCACCAGTGTCATTGCATGTGTGTTCTTTTTACTAACAATAACCAGAGTCATTGAAATGTGTGTTCTCTTCAGAGAACACACTTGGATACACCAGTGTCATTGCATGTGTGTTCTTTTTTCTAACAACAACCAGTGTCATTGCATGTGTGTTCTTTTCACAATCCACCTATGGATCCACCAGTGTCATTGCATGTGTGTTCTGTTCACAATCCACCTATGGATCCACCAGTGTCATTGCATGTGTGTTCTTTTTACTAACAACAACTGGAGTCATTTCATGACTGTTCTTTTCACATACCACATATGGATCCACCAGTGTCATTGAAATGTATGTTCTCTTCAGAGACCACACATGCATCCACCAGTGTCATTACATGTGTGTTCGTTTTACTAACAACAACTAGAGTCAGTGCATGTGTGTTCTTTTCACATACCACATATGGATCCACCAGTGTCATTGCATGTGTGCTCTTTTCACAATCCACCTATGGATCTACCAGTGTCATTGCATGTGTGTTCTTTTTACTAACAACAACCAGAGTCATTGAAATGTGTGTTCTTTTCACATACCACATACGGATCCACTAGTGTCATTGCATGTGTGTTCTTTTTACCAACAACAACCAGAGTCATTGCATGTGTGTTCTCTTCACAGACCACACATGGATCCACCAGTGTCATTGCATGTGTGTTCTTTTTACTAACAACAACTAGATTCATTGAAATGTGTGTTGTCTTCAGAGACCACACATGGATCCACCAGTGTCATTGCATGTGTGTTCTTTTTACTAACAACAACCAGTGTCATTGCATGTGTGTTCTTTTCACATACCACATATGGATCCACCAGTGCCATTGCATGTGTAATTTTTTTACTAACAAGAACCACAGTCATTTCATGTGTGTTCTTTTCACATACCACATATGGATCCACCAGTCATTGAAATGTGTGTTCTCTTCAGAGACTACACATGGATCCACCAGTGTTATTGCATGTGTGTTCTTATTACTAACAACAACCAAAGTCATTGCATGTGTGTTCTTTTCACATGCCACATATGGATCCACTAGTGTCATTGCATGTGGGTTCTTTTCACAATCCATGTAAGATCCCTCCTTATTAAAGGAAAAGATCCCTGTGATTGCAATGCTAGTCCCTGGATCAATGCTAGCATCCACAGTTTAAGATGAAGTACACAGATACAAAGGTCGTTTATTACAGTCATTCCAGAGATAAAACATAGTCTTTTACAACTCATGGCCAAAGGCCTAATACAAGAGTTTATGGAATATGTAAATAAACATAAGTCTTCATCTTCATGTGCCACAGGCAAGCATGTTGAGTGTAGACTCATGACTCCTATTCATCATCAGAGTAACCTGCAACATCATAAGTTACAGCCACAGAGGGTCAATACTTTGGAATAGTATTGGCAAGTGATACCTTAGTATATTTTAAGTGGACTATAATACTATATGCATTTGGCTGGTGGAGCTTAGGCTTGCATTGCTCAAAATAGATTTTTCCTTAACTTTTTGAAAACACTAAGTTTTTGTTTGGCAAAGACTATCCCAAGGTATCTACCAATCAAAGACTGAAGATCCACTCAGGGCATCTACCAATCAAAGACTGAAGATCCTTTAACCCTTGTTCACCCACAAGTTTTATTCAGAAATTGGAGTGATGAGATTCTTGAAGTTTCCATGTCTTGATGCTCAAATTATCCTTTACCAGGGACATGGCTAAGTACTTAGGTTTTACACTCTGCAGAGGTGGTGTACTTTCCCCACAAGCCTTGGTTTCCCAAGACATGATCCTTCAGTAGACTTTCCTTAGTCAAATGGACGCGCTCCAACCTATCATCCCATCTACCACCCACTGTCCAAGAGACTAAGTTCCAGCATCCTAAGATCATGGCAGAGCCCATATTACCAAGTGGTTGCACTTGAAGCTTGTCAACATTTGACAACTCAAATCTCTTTGTTCCTGGGTGGCCATCCACAAGTGAGATACACAAGGTTCACCAAGACTTCTGGCCTTGTGTAACCACTCAACATATCCCATTCTTTCCATTCCACCCAGGTGATTCATTAACTTAGTTGTTTTGTTAAATAAAAACAAGTCCTTAGACTTAGAATATTTTTCCATAGTGTGAATATATAAACCACCCTTGTTTTCTAGTAGCTAGGCTAAGCATGGCATGGCAACTTATCCTTAGGGAGTTTTCCTAGCAATTCTAGCATTCTATTCTAAATAGGATTTCCCATCATCAATTGACAAAAGTAGCATGCAAGTCCTAACAAAATATATCTAATGCAAGTATAAAATATAGGTATGGAATATTCATGAAGATATCACTTGCCTTGGTAGTGTGGAGAGTAGCACTCGTCACAATCACAATCACTAGTAAGATCTACACACAAAGTTGTAGACACAATTACACACAAATATATACAAACAAGAAATAGTATGAATGCATGCATGCATGAATCTACCAAGTGATGATTTTTGAAAAACTCAACCAAGCAAGTGCATGAATACAGAAACTAAACAAGTCACAAAATAGCCAAGATAATCTTAAATAACCCTAAAACAAAATACTAAACTAAATCTATACTCAAAAAGGCCTCAAACAAGTTTCTGTAATTTAAGCCAAACTAATGGTTACTATTTGCTAAACAAAAAGGATAGGCAGAAAGGTCTTGTTTTTCTGAATCCAACGGTATAAAGTTTGCAAAATTCCAACGTATGCTCAAAAGATATTGGCATTTGAAATCTGGATCAAAATCTGTTTTTAAATTCTATTTCCTGATCTTAACCTAGCCACGCCATCATGTTCTTATTCGCCTGCATCGTTCGTTCGATCGAGCGATATGCACCGCTGGATCTAAAGGGCAGGTGCAGCTCAGATCAACGCTGCATTCTTCGATTAGTCATTCTATCTAAGCCATCGATGCATCTAACGGTTCCTATCGACCGCCGAAATCGGGCGGATGAGCGGCGTTACCGGGCGGAACTATCGGTCGATGACGTTGCCGATGATGCAGACGGAGAGGGAGAAAGAGGAGTAGCTCATCGGGCTCAGGAGGTCACAGCGAAGCTCGTCGTACTTGCGGTTGGTCAAGGGGCGCTCGGGCACGGCTGCGATTGCTCACCGGAGTTCGTGGCGCGCTGGCGCCGGGTGGTCGCCGGACGCCGCCGTGGATCACCCCAAGGCAAGGCGAGGACACGGTTAGATTCACGATTCGAGACAGAGCCGCAGCGTGAACTAGAAAGCGCGGGCGGTCTGGTCTTACCACCAGAGTTCGCCGGAGTTCGTGCGTGGCGGTGCATTAGTCAACGATGTTGCCGGAGCTACGGTCCATGCGAGAGCAAACGAAACATGTTAAAAGAAGCGCAGAGGCTCACTGAATCAGTTTGCAAGATCGAGAGGCAGAGGGGAGCTCTGGACTCACTGGAATTCGCCGGCGCAGTCGTCGGAGACGGCGGGGTTTCAGAGGGTAATGCTCGCAGCCTGGTGGCGCTCTGGGTTCGGGGTTTGAGGGAGAAGAGAGAGGGGGAAAAGGGGGTTCTTATAGCCTGGTCACGAGCGAGAATTACTCGGCCAATAAATCGAATTGACGTCGCGAATTAAACACAGAAACGCCCGCGTTGATTTGGGGATGAACGGGTCGTGCGGGTGGAGACTACGGTGACGTGGACCGGCCCGCTTCGTCAAGAGTGCGAGGTGGTGGTGGGGTCTGTCTGTCACGATTAACGCGGCAGGCGCTGCAGAGAAGGAAAAGGAGATCCCGGTGGGCTTGCTGGGCTTGATCCGTCTGGGCGATTCTCCGCCGCCCTTTTTTCTTTTGAGAATTTTTCTTTTTCTAATTCCATTTTCTGAATAGAATTTGATATGAATTCAAATCCTTTTGAATTCAAACTGCTTTGGGGATTTTTGTGGTTCTGTGGGTTTAAAACAGTCAGATGACCATGTGGTTACTAGCAAGGGCTTGGTCAAGCTTGGGTTTCAAAGTAAACAGAGATTTGCTCTAGTTTGCAAATATTTGAAATAGGATTTTGAAACTATTTCTAAATTTTGAATCTTGGGTTAAAAGCTTCACCTAGCCTTTCCAACCATGGACGCAAGCAAACAAATTCATAGACAATCAAATCCCAAAGGGTGATGGCCAATTGAGATAAATTGCCCACATGAAATCATAGCTCAAACTTCTGTCTCTAGATGATTTTGAGAAAAACCCTATATGAATGAATGATGCAAGGATGAAATGAATGAGTTTTTGAAACATGATTTTTGGGATGTTACAAATCTAACCCCCTTAAAATGAATCTCATTTCGAGATTCGGATTGGCTAGCAAATAGGTGAGGGTGGTCTTTCCGAAGATCGTCTTCTCTTTCCCATGTTGCTTCTTCTTCGGAATGATGGTTCCATTGTACTTTGCAAAACTTGATGGTTTTTGTCCTTGTGACTCTTTCTGTGGTCTCAAGAATCTTGACAGGCTTTTCTTCATAGGTGAGATCACTTTCTAGTTGAACTTCTTCCAAAGATATGGTATCCTTCAAAGATGTTTCTTCCATTTCTGGGTGACATTTCTTGAGCTGGCTCACATGAAAAACATTATGGACTGCTAATAAAGATGCTGGCAGTTCGATTTCATATGCAGCTTCTCCCTTGCGACTTAGAATGTTGAATGGTCCCACATATCTTGGTGCTAACTTTCCTTTGACTCCAAATCTTTTTACTCCAAAGTGGTGATACTCTAAGATAAGCTCTATCCCCAACTTCGTAAGTGACTTCTCTACGCTTGGCATCACGTAGCTTTTCCGTCGAGACTGCTATCTTCAACTGCCTCTAACCAATTTGACCTTTTCTTCGCGCCTTTGATAAGGTCTGGTCCAAACAAACTTCTTTCTCCCACACCATTCCATAGCAATGGGGTGGTACACTTCCTTCCAGAGAGAAACTCGAATGGTGCCATCCCAATACTAGATTGGTGATCGTTGTTGTAAGAGAACTCAGATAAGGCGACTTTCATCCCAACTTGCTCCATAGTCTAGGGCACATGCCCTCAACATGTCTTCAAGAATTTGATTAGTCCTTTCTGCTTGTCCATCAGTTTGAGGATGAAAAGCAAGGCTGAATTCCAATCTCGCTCCTAAAGATTCATGAAGCTGTCTCCAAAAGTGAGAAGTGAATTGAGTTCCTCTATCAGACACAATACTCTTAGGTACACCGTGAAGGCATACAATTCTGCTCATGTAGATTTTGGCTAACTTGGCACTTGTATAAGTTGTCTTTACGGGTATAAAATGAGCCACTTTAGTTAAGCGATCCACTACTACCCATATGGAATCATACCGACCTGGTCCTTGGTAATCCGTAATGAAATCCATACCAATATTTTCCCACTTCCATTCAGGAATAGGCATTGGTTGAAGCAAACCTGCTGGTTTCGATGTTCCGCTTTCACTCTACTACACGCCACACAAGGCAATGTGTTCGGCGATGTCCCTTTTAGATTGTTCCACCAAAATCTTTCTTTCATATCCATGTACATTTTGGTGTTTCCCGGTGAATAGAATATGGAGAGTTATGGGCTTCAGAAAATCAGTTTCCGTGATTTCGGATCTTGTGGAACACAAATACGTTTCCCGTGCCATAAAGTACCTTGTTCGTCCATATGGAAACTTTTAGCTTTCCCTTGGCTAATCCTTTCCTTGATCTCTTCGATCTCTTTATCCGTCTTTTGGGCTTCTTTAATCTTATCCAACAGAGTGGGTTGAACATCCAAAGACATGAGATGTCCTTCTGGCACAATCTCCAACCTGAGTTCCTTGAATTGCTTACACAAGTCATCCGCAATTCACCTTGGTAAGGCCATTTACAAACGCTTTACGACTTAGAGCATCCGCTACTACATTTGCTTTACCGGGGTGGTATTGCAAATTCAAGTCGTAATCCTTGATAAGTTCTAGTCATCTTCTTTGTCTCATATTGATCTCCTTCTGGGTGAAGATATACTTCAAGCTCTTATGGTCGGTGAACACTTCACAACGTTTTCCCAAAAGGTAGTGTCTCCATGTTTTGAGTGCATGGACAACAGCGGCTAACTCTAAATCATGAGTAGGATAATTTACTTCATGAGTTTTGAGTTGTCTCGAGACATAAGCCACAACTTTTCCGCCTTTGCATAAGTACGGCTCCTAATCCTCGATGCGAAGCATCACAATACACTTGGAAATCCTTTTCCAAATCTGGTAGGCACAAGATCGGTGTCGACACAAGTCTATTCTTTAGTTCTTGAAAGCTGAGTTCACATCCTTCAGACCAAGCAAATTTCTTATCTTTCTTTAACAATTCTGTCATTGGTTTAGCAACCTTAGAAAAAATTTCAATGAATCTTCTGTAGTAACCTGCTAAACCAAGGAAACTACGAACCTCTTTACATTCTTAGTAGATTCCCATTCTCACAAATTAAACTTTAGCAGATCAATGCTACACCATCTTTGTCATAACATGACCAAGAAATCCAACTTCCTCTAACCAAAACTCACACTTGCTGAACTTGGCATAAAGCTTATGTTCCCTTAGTTTCTCAAGTATCAAGCGATGTCTTTCATGCTCTTCCTTGCTCTTGGAGTAGACTAAGATGTCATCGATGAAAACGACAACGAACTAACTTGTCGAGAAATTCCATGAACACTTTGTTCATCATATTCATGAAGTATGCCGAGTGTTGGTTAAACCAAAAGGCATCACAAGGTACTCATATAATCCATACCTTGTGGTGAATGCTGTTTTAGGTATGTCTTGCTCTCTTATCTTGAGTTGAAAATAGCCGATCAAGATCAATCTTTGAGAACACACATGCTCCTTCTAGCTGATCAAACAAGTCATTTATTCTTGGCAAAGGATACTTGTTCTTGATGGTTACCTCGTTGAGAGAACGGTAATCTATGCATAACCTTTGAGTTCTCTCTTTCTACTTAACAAACTGGAGCTCCCAAGATGAAGAACTTGGCTGGATGAATCCTTTCTGCAATTGTTCTCCAAGTTGTTTCTTGAGTTCCTTAAGTTCGCTAACCGACATTTTATAAGTCCTTTGCTCTTGGTCCGTAACCGGTACCAAATCTATTATAAACTCCACATCTCTATCGGTGGCATTCTGGTAATTCTTCCTAAACACATCCGGATATTCACACAATTGGCACACTGTCCATGCTAACCCCCTTAAGAGAATTTAGCTTGCTTCCTTTAGATTTAAAATTGGACTTAAATGTTATCCTCTTACCTTCAGGGGTTGTGAGTGAAATTGTGCGATTTGCACAATCTAGTACTCCCTCATACTTAGCCATCCAATCCATTCCCAAAATTACATCCAATCCTTGGGAATTTAGGATTATTAGGTTTACTGGAAACTTATGTTTTCCGATCTCTATGACTAGATCCGGCATCCAAGACTCACTATCATATCCTCCCGGAGAGCTAACTATTATCGGACACCCAATGTTTTCAGATGCAAACCCATTTATATCAACAAATGCTTTTGATATGAATGAATGAGATGCACCAGTGTCAAAGAGTACAAATGCTGAGATGGAATTGAGTCCGAACTTACCAAAGAACGGCATCGTTCTTCATAGACCTCCTCCACATTAATGTGGTTAACCTGTCCTTTCCGAAAAGGATTGGGCTTGATAGGTCCTTCAACTTTCTTCTCAGGACACTCATTAGCATAATGTCCCAGCTTCTTGCATTTGAAGCATTCAACCTGACTGTTGTCCTTCTTAGGTTGACTTCCACTTCCACTTCCACTTCCACTATGGTGGCTCTTATATCCACTCTTGTGGTTCTTGTACTTATCATTGTCATGATCATGATGATGCTTGTTGTCATGACGGTTGTGGTTGTGGTGCTTGTTAAACTTCCCATGCTTGTGGGATCCTCGAAATGACACTATCATCATAGTGAGATCGCTTATGATACGATCCCGAGCTATGCTTGTTTGAGTGTTTCCTCTTTCTACTCTCAACTTGCTTCATTTTATTCTCCACAATAACAGCCTTGTCACACAAATGATCGATAAGTTGGAACATATGCCATGCATACCGCAGATTCAGTTCATCATTCAAGCCTTCCAAACTTTTCCTTCCTTTTGGCATCGTTGTCAACCTCATCCTGCATAGCGCCCAGATTGTTGAACTCTTCAATATATTCAGCCACACTGTGGTGGCGCCGCTCAGTTGTGAAATTCCTTCTTTTCGTGCTCATCATACCGGTGAGATATGAGTAGTCTGAAATCCATCTTCAAAGATAGCCCAAGTCACCTCATCAATAGGCGTGGTAACTGGAAGTTGTCCCACCATGCGGCTGGTCCTTCCAACAGATGTGCCGCGAACCTAACCTTTTCAAAGATCTGTGCATCCCACGGTCACTAAGTCTTTGTTCACGTAACGAGCCAATCATTGGCCACCATGGGATCACCGTTCGAAAACTTAGCCGCCTCGACGCAGTAAATCTGGTAAGCATATCAAAACCCGGAGGGTTGTTGTTGTTGTTATTGTTATTGTTGTTATTGTTGTTGTTCTTGTTCTCGATGAACGTCGCCATCATTTGCATAAGCTGTTTGTGCATTCATCATTTGTTGCATTTCCGGTAATGTTGGGGTTGGTTGGTGTTTGCTGACGGGAGGCATCCGTGGTTTATTCATATAGAGATAAGAATGAGATACCCTTACATGATTTATGCACAATACATCACACAAGGCAGACACATAGCAAGCAACACTAGGATAAAAGCTAAACAACAAGATAACAAAAGTCTCAAGGTACAAACACACAAGTGGCAAGCCATCCACATGTCGGATGGTCCAATAATAAGTTCACAAATAACAAGTGTGGTAAATAAAGATAATCGAGTAGTCAAATCTACTGTCGGCATCAATCTCCTCCTCGACAAAGGTAAGACCTGCTCTCCATTGCGTTCTTGTTCTCCTCGATGGTAGTGGTCAAAGAGTCGATCTTGGCCTTGAGAGCCCTCTTCGGGAACGCCTCTCAATCACCGCTCGCCGCTTCTAACTCAAGTCCTTGACTGCAGCTTCCTGGTCATATCACGAATCCTCTTGTTCCTATCCCGGACATGCTTCTCTTGACTCTTGAACTTACGGTCTTGGGTCTCGAACTTCGCTCCATCTCCTTGACTATCTCTGCCCTGTCACAAGAAAGAGCTTGTCCTTCTCGCTAAGTTGCACTGAGCTCGTCATTACTAAGCATGACGTTGGTCCCATCGGTATCCACGTGCCTAATAAGAGTCTCTAAGTCCCGGAGGTACGCGTGCTCGGCTTGTGACCTCGAGTCGCCCTCAAAGTCAATGGACTCTCCATCATCACGCCTTCCGAAGGCGTGGAAGTGAGTGCCTCTAACTGTCGGGAGTGACGCCCTAACAGCCGCCCTATCGATCCTGCATGACAACCTCCATGCCTCTCTCCCGCCATCGCATAAGCTTGAAGACGATGGCCTCCGAGTAGGCTCACCAAGGCCCCGGCTGGTTCACCTTGAAGCCCAAAGGTCCTTCCTCTCAAACTTGGTGAGTGGGTGCACCATAATGATAGGAAGAGGGAGATCGAGTAAAGTAGTAAGCTCTACGATACGAGGACCAAAACGGGTAGCCTAGAACTCCTCAACAAAGGTCGATGGCAATAGGCATCTATTTATAAGATTGAAAAGTTAGAACAACACAATTTAAGATAAATAAGACAAACATTCAAACACATTCTTGGGACACACAAAATTCATACAAGTCATGCATACAAGAATCCATTACATCATCCAAGGTTCAAACTTATTTAAGGTATCATTTGGAAAATAAGGTGATAGGTGGTGGTCCAACTAACGGCGCGCTTACAATCCTATCTCATTGGATCCGTGGCTAACACAATGTTCCTAGTGGCAATCACCCTATCTTGTTCACATGCTTCTATCACTAAGTCTATAATATCTCCTCTTAAGGATTGGTTGGTGATTTCCAACTCTTGGGTATGTTCCTTCTCTTTCTCTAAGTCTTTTGGAGGTTGAGCATCTTGCACTTGACTCTAGCACTTAGTTCCTTGATAGTCTTCCAAGTCGCTTCTTTTGTCGACTCAAAGAATGTGGTGTGCATAAAAGTGTTGGTGTACATGCAGTTTTTTCTTTGTGGTTGTCTTCCTTATTCTTGTACAAGTGAAGTTGCACCCACCAATACTCCACTCCATCCTCCATCACCGGAAAGCCCTTGTACACTGCTGCACCATGTACTCCCATGGTTTCCATGAGGTCCTTGAGAATCTTGGGAAACTCACCTCACACTCCAAGGTCATGGTCATGAGTGGTCCTTTCTTCACGGCCGCTTGACGGAGTTCATCTAGAAATAGAGATGAGAATGAGAAGATTAAAAAAGTTTACGAGAAGAATAGACAAGTGTAGAAGAAGTTAAAATTTTCCTTAGTGGTTTCCAATCCTAGGGTCATAATCCTACAGGCAACACAGTGCTCTGATACCATCTGTAAGATCCTCCTTATTAACGGAAAAGATCCCGATTGCAATGCTAGTCCTCGGATCAATGCTAGCATCCATGCTTTAAGATGAAGTACACAGATACAAAGGTCGCTTATTACAGTCATTCCAGAGATAAAACATAGTCTTTATAACTCATGGCCAAAGGCCTAATACAAGAGTTTATGGAATATGTAAATAAACATAAGTCTTCATCTTCATGTGCCACAGGCAAGCATGTTGAGTGTAGACTCATGACTCCTATTCATCATCGAGTAACTCGCAACATCATAAGTTACAGCCACAGAGGGTCAATACTTTGGAATAGTATTGGCAAGTGATACCTTAGTATATTTTAAGTGGACTATAATACTATATGCATTTGGTGGAGCTTAGGCTTGCATTGCTCAAAATAGATTTTTCCTTAACTTTTGAAAACACTAAGTTTTTGTTTGGCAAAGACTATCCCAAGGTATCTACCAATCAAAGACTGAAGATCCACTGTGGCATCTACCAATCAAAGACTGAAGATCCTTTAACCCTTGTTCACCCACAAGTTTTATTCAGAAATTGGAGTGATGAGATTCTTGAAGTTTCCATGTCTTGATGCTCAAATTGTCCTTTACTGTGACATGGCTAAGTACTTAGGTTTTACACTGCAGAGGTGGTGCACTTTCCCACAAGCCTTGGTTTCCCAAGACATGATCCTTCAAGAGCCTTTCCTTAGTCAAATGGACGCTTCCAACCTATCATCCCATCTACCACCCACTGTCCAAGAGACTAAGTTCCAAAGATCCTAAGATCATGGCAGAGCCCATATTACCAAGTGGTTGCACTTGAAGCTTGTCAACATTTGACAACTCAAATCTCTTTGTTCCTGGTGGCCATCCACAAGTGAGATACACAAGGTTCACCAAGACTTCGGCCTTGTGTAACCACTCAACATATCCCATTCTTTCCATTCCACCCAGTGATTCATTAACTTAGTTGTTTTGTTAAATAAAACAAGTCCTTAGACTTAGAATATTTTTCCATAGTGTGAATATATAAACCACCCTTGTTTTCTAGTAGCTAGGCTAAGCATGGCATGGCAACTTATCCTTAGGGAGTTTTCCTAGCAATTCTAGCATTCTATTCTAAATAGGATTTCCCATCATCAATTGACAAAAGTAGCATGCAAGTCCTAACAAAATATATCTAATGCAAGTATAAAATATAGGTATGGAATATTCATGAAGATATCACTTGCCTTGGTAGTGTGGAGAGTAGCACTCGTCACAATCACAATCACTAGTAAGATCTACACACAAAGTTGTAGCACACAATTACACACAAATATATACAAACAAGAAATAGTATGAATGCATGCATGCATGAATCTACCAAGTGATGATTTTTGAAAAACTCAACCAAGCAAGTGCATGAATACAGAAACTAAACAAGTCACAAAATAGCCAAGATAATCTTAAATAACCCTAAAACAAAATACTAAACTAAATCTATACTCAAAAGGCCTCAAACAAGTTTCTGTAATTTAAGCCAAACTAATGGTTACTATTTGCTAAACAAAAGGATAGGCAGAAAGGTCTTGTTTTCTGAATCCAACGGTATAAAGTTTGCAAAATTCCAACGTATGCTCAAAAGATATTGGCATTTGAAATCTGGATCAAAATCTGTTTTTAAATTCTATTTCCTGATCTTAACCTAGCCACGCGTCATGTTCTTATTCGCCCGTACCGGTTCGTCTGGATCGAGCGATACAGACCGCTGGATCTAAAGGGGCAGGTGCGGCTCAGATCAACGTGTACCCTTCGATTAGTCATTCTATCTAAGCCATCGATGCGATCTAACGGTTCCTATTGACCGGCGAGCGGCGGGCTGGCGCGGGCGGAACTGGTCGGGTCGATGACGTTGACGGCGATGCACGGAGAGGGAGAAAGAGGAGTAGCTCACCGGCTCGGAGGTCATGGCTAAGCTCGTGATTTGGCGGTTGGTCAAGGGCGCCGGCACGGGCGATTGCTCACCGGAGTTCGTGGGCGTCAAGTGCGTCGGTGGTCGTCGTGGACGCCGTGGATCACCTCAAGGCAAGGCGAGGACACGGTTAGATTCCCAGAGTCGAGCCAGCAGCGTGAACTAGAAAGCGAGGGCGTCTGTCTTACCACTAGAGTTCGCCAGTTACGTGCAGTTCGGTGGCGACTAGTCAACGATGTTGCCGGAGCTACGGTCCATGCGAGAGCAAACGAAACGTGTTAAAAGAAGCGCAGAGGCTCACTGAATCAGTTTGCAAGATCGAGAGGCAGAGGGGAGCTCTGGACTCACCGGAATTCGCCGGCGCAGTCGTCGGAGACGGCGGGGTTTCAGAGGGTAATGCTCGCAGCCTGGTGGCGCTCTGGGTTCGGGGTTTGAGGGAGAAGAGAGAGGGGGCAGAGGGGGTTCTTATAGCCTGGTCACGAGCGAGAATTACTCGGCCAATAAATCGAATTGACGTCGCGAATTAAACACAGAAACGCCCGCGTTGATTTGGGGATGAACGGGTCGTGCGGGTGGAGACGACGGTGACGTGGACCGGGCCCGCTCGTCAGCGAAGAGTGCGAGGTGGTGGTGGGGTCTGTCTGTCAGCGACTTAACGCAAGGCCAAGGCTGCAGGAGAAGGAAAAGGAGATCCCCGGGTGGGCTTGCTGGGCTTGATCCGCTGCTGGGCCAGATTCTGGCCGCTCGGCCCTTTTCTTTTGAGAATTCCTTTTCTTTTTCTAATTCCATTTTCTGAATAGAATTTGATATGAATTCAAATCCTTTTGAATTCAAACTGCTTTGGGGATTTTTGCAGGGTTCTGTGGGTTTAAAAACGAGTCAGATGACCATGTGGTTACTAGCAAGGGCTTGGTCAAGCTTGGGTTTCAAAGTAAACAGAGATTTGCTCTAGTTTGCAAATATTTGAAATAGGGTTTTGAAACTATTTCTAAATTTTGAATCTTGGGTTAAAAGCTTCACCTAGCCTTTCCAACCATGGAGGCAAGCAAACAAATTCATAGACAATCAAATCCCAAAGGGTGATGGCCAATTGAGATAAATTGCCCACATGAAATCATAGCTCAAACTTCTGTCTCTAGATGATTTTGAGAAAAACCCTATATGAATGAATGATGCAAGGATGAAATGAATGAGTTTTTGAAACATGATTTTTGGGATGTTACAATCCACCTATGGATCCACCGGTCTTATTGCATGTGTGTTCTTTTTACTAACAACAACTAAAGTCATTTCATGACTGTTCTTTTCACATACCACATATGGATCCACCAGTGTCATTGAAATGTGTGTTCTCTTCAGAGACCACACATGGATCCACCAGTGTCATTACATGTGTGTTCTTTTTACTAACAACAACTGGAGTCATTGCATGTGTGTTCTTTTCAAATACCACATATGGAACAACCAGAGTCATTGCATGTGTGCTCTTTTCACAATCCACCTATGGATCCACCAGTGTCATTGCATGTGTGTTCTTATTAACAACAACAACCAGAGTCATTGCATGTGTGTTCTTTTCACATACCACATATGGATCCACCAGTGTCATTGCAGTGCTCTTTTTACTAACAAAAACCAGAGTCATTGCATGTGTGTTCTCTTGAGAAACCACACATGGATCCACCAGTGTCATTGCATGTGTGTTCTTTTTAGAGACAACAACCAGAGTCATTGAAATGTGTGTTCTCTTCAAAGACCACACATGGATCCACCAGTGTCATTGCATGTGTGTTCTTTTTACAAACAACAACCAGAGTCATTGCATGTGTGTTCTCTTTAGAGACCACACATGGATCCACCAGTGTCATCGCATGTGTGTTCTTTTTACTAACAACAACCAGAGTCATTGAAATGTGTGTTCTCTTCAGAGACCACACATGGATCCACCAGTGTTATTGCATGTGTGTTCTTTTTACTAACAACAACCAGTGTCATTGCATGTGTGTTCTTTTCACATACCACATATGGATCCACCAGTGTCATTGCATGTGTGTGCTTTTCACAATCGACCAATGGATCCACCAGTGTCATTGCATGTGTGTTCTTTTTACTAACAACAACTGGAGTCATTTCATGTCTGTTCTTTTCACATACCACATATGGATCCACCAGTGTCATTGCATGTGTGTTCTTTTTACTAACAACAACTGGAGTCATTTCATGTCTGTTCTTTTCACATACCACATATGGATCCACCAGTGTCATTGAAATGTGTGTTCTCTTCAGAGACCACACATGGATCCACCAGTGTCATTGCATGGGTGTTATTTTTACTAACAACAACCAGAGTCATTGAAATGTGTGTTCTCTTCAGAGAACACACTTGGATACACCAGTGTCATTGCATGTGTGTTCTTTTTTCTAACAACAACCAGTGTCATTGCATGTGTGTTCTTTTCACAATCCACCTATGGATCCACCAGTGTCATTGCATGTGTGTTCTGTTCACAATCCACCTATGGATCCACCAGTGTCATTGCATGTGTGTTCTTTTTACTAACAACAACTGGAGTCATTTCATGACTGTTCTTTTCACATACCACATATGGATCCACCAGTGTCATTGAAATGTATGTTCTCTTCAGAGACCACACATGCATCCACCAGTGTCATTACATGTGTGTTCTTTTTACTAACAACAACTGGAGTCAGTGCATGTGTGTTCTTTTCACATACCACATATGGATCCACCAGTGTCATTGCATGTGTGCTCTTTTCACAATCCACCTATGGATCCACCAGTGTCATTGCATGTGTGTTCTTTTTACTAACAACAACCAGAGTCATTGAAATGTGTGTTCTTTTCACATACCACATACGGATCCACTAGTGTCATTGCATGTGTGTTCTTTTTACTAACAACAACCAGAGTCATTGCATGTGTGTTCTCTTCACAGACCACACATGGATCCACCAGTGTCATTGCATGTGTGTTCTTTTTACTAACAACAACTAGATTCATTGAAATGTGTGTTGTCTTCAGAGACCACACATGGATCCACCAGTGTCATTGCATGTGTGTTCTTTTTACTAACAACAACCAGTGTCATTGCATGTGTGTTCTTTTCACATACCACATATGGATCCACCAGTGCCATTGCATGTGTGCTTTTTTACTAACAACAACCAGAGTCATTTCATGCGTGTTCTTTCACATACCACATATGGATCCACCAGTCATTAAAATGTGTGTTCTCTTTAGAGACTACACATGGTTCCACCAGTGTTATTGCATGTGTGTTCTTATTACTAACAACAACCAAAGTCATTGCATGTGTGTTCTTTTCACATGCCACATATGGATCCACTAGTGTCATTGCATGTGGGTTCTTTTCACAATCCACCTATGGATCCACCGGTCTCATTGCATGTGTGTTCTTTTTACTAACAACAACTAGAGTCATTTCATGACTGTTATTTTCACGTACCACATATGGATCCACAAGTGTCATTGAAATGTGTGTTATCTTCAGAGACCACACATGGATCCACCAGTGTCATTACATGTGTGTTCTTTTTACTAACAACAACTGGAGTCATTGCATGTGTGTTCTTTTCAAATACCACATATGGAACAACCAGAGTCATTGCATGTGTGCTCTTTTCACAATCCACCTATGGATCCACCAGTGTCATTGCATGTGTGTTCTTATTAACAACAACAACCAGAGTCATTGCATGTATGTTCTTTTCACATACCACATATGGATCCACCAGTGTCATTGCAGTGCTCTTTTTACTAACAAAAACAAGAGTCATTGCATGTGTGTTCTCTTCAGAAACCACACATGGATCCACCAGTGTCATTGCATGTGTGTTCTTTTTACAGACAACAACCAGAGTCATTGAAATGTTTGTTCTCTTCAAAGACCACACATGGATCCACCAGTGTCATTGCATGTGCGTTCTTTTTACTAACAACAACCAGAGTCATTGCATGTGTGTTCTCTTTAGAGACCACACATGGATCCACCAGTGTCATCGCATGTGTGTTCTTTTTACTAACAACAACCAGAGTCATTGAAATGTGTGTTCTCTTCAGAGACCACACATGGATCCACCAGTGTTATTGCATGTGTGTTCTTTTTACTAACAACAACCAGTGTCATTGCATGTGTGTTCTTTTCACATACCACATATGGATCCACTAATGTCATTGCATGTGTGATTTTTTTACAATCGACCAATGGATCCACCAGTGTCATTGCATGTGTGTTCTTTTTACTAACAACAACTAGAGTCATTTCATGTCTGTTCTTTTCACATACCACATATGGATCCACCAGTGTCATTGCATGTGTGTTCTTTTTACTAACAACAACTGGAGTCATTTCATGACTGTTCTTTTCACATACCACATATGGATCCACCAGTTTCATTGAAATGTGTGTTCTCTTCAGAGACCACACATGGATCCACCAGTGTCATTGCATGGGTGTTATTTTTACTAACAACAACCAGAGTCATTGAAATGTGTGTTCTCTTCAGAGAACACACTTGGATACACCAGTGTCATTGCATGTGTGTTCTTTTTACTAACAACAACCAGTGTCATTGCATGTGTGTTCTTTTCACAATCCACCTATGGATCCACCAGTGTCATTGCATGTGTGTTCTTTTCACAATCCACCTATGGATCCACCAGTGTCATTGCATGTGTGTTCTTTTTACTAACAACAACTGGAGTCATTTCATGACTGTTATTTTCACATACCACATATGGATCCACCAGTGTCATTGAAATGTATGTTCTCTTTAGAGACCACACATGCATCCACCAGTGTCATTACATGTGTGTTCTTTTTACTAACAACAACTGGAGTCAGTGCATGTGTGTTCTTTTCACATACCACATATGGATCCACCAGTGTCATTGCATGTGTGCTCTTTTCACAATCCACCTATGGATCCACCAGTGTCATTGCATGTGTGTTCTTTTTACTAACAACAACCAGAGTCATTGAAATGTGTGTTCTTTTCACATACCACATACGGATCCACTAGTGTCATTGCATGTGTGTTCTTTTTACTAACAACAACCAGAGTCATTGCATGTGTGTTCTCTTCACAGACCACACATGGATCCACCAGTGTCATTGCATGTGTGTTCTTTTTACTAACAACAACTAGATTCATTGAAATGTGTGTTGTCTTCAGAGACCACACATGGATCCACCAGTGTCATTGCATGTGTGTTCTTTTTACTAACAACAACCAGTGTCATTGCATGTGTGTTCTTTTCACATACCACATATGGATCCACCAGTGCCATTGCATGTGTGCTTTTTTTACTAACAACAACCAGAGTCATTTCATGCGTGTTCTTTTCACATACCACATATGGATCCACCAGTCATTGAAATGTGTGTTCTCTTTAGAGACTACACATGGATCCACCAGTGTTATTGCATGTGTGTTCTTATTACTAACAACAACCAAAGTCATTGCATGTGTGTTCTTTTCACATGCCACATATGGATCCACTAGTGTCATTGCATGTGGGTTCTTTTCACAATCCACCTATGGATCCACCGGTCTCATTGCATGTGTGTTCTTTTTACTAACAACAACTGGAGTCATTTCATGACTTTTATTTTCACGTACCACATATGGATCCACAAGTGTCATTGAAATGTGTGTTATCTTCAGAGACCACACATGGATCCACCAGTGTCATTACATGTGTGTTCTTTTTACTAACAACAACTGGAGTCATTGCATGTGTGTTCTTTTCAAATACCACATATGGAACAACCAGAGTCATTGCATGTGTGCTCTTTTCACAATCCACCTATGGATCCACCAGTGTCATTGCATGTGTGTTCTTATTAACAACAACAACCAGAGTCATTGCATGTGTGTTCTTTTCACATACCACATATGGATCCACCAGTGTCATTGCATGTGTGCTCTTTTTACTAACAAAAACCAGAGTCATTGCATGTGTGTTCTCTTCAGAGACCACACATGGATCCACCAGTGTCATTGCATGTGTGTTCTTTTTACAAACAACAACCAGAGTCATTGAAATGTGTGTTCTCTTCAAAGACCACACATGGATCCACCAGTGTCATTGCATGTGTGTTCTTTTTACTAACAACAACCAGAGTCATTGCATGTGTGTTCTCTTTAGAGACCACACATGGATCCACCAGTGTCATCGCATCTGTGTTCCTTTTACTAACAATAACCAGAGTCATTGAAATGTGTGTTCTCTTCAGAGACCACACATGGATCCACCAGTGTTATTGCATGTGTGTTCTTTTTACTAACAACAACCAGTGTCATTGCATGTGTGTTCTTTTCACATACCACATATGGATCCACCAGTGTCATTGCATGTGTGTTCTTTTCACAATCGACCAATGGATCCACCAGTGTCATTGCATGTGTGTTCTTTTTACTAACAACAACTAGAGTCATTTCATGTCTGTTCTTTTCACATACCACATATGGATCCACCAGTGTCATTGCATGTGTGTTCTTTTTACTAACAACAACTGGAGTCATTTCATGACTGTTCTTTTCACATACCACATATGGATCCACCAGTTTCATTGAAATGTGTGTTCTCTTCAGAGACCACACATGGATCCACCAGTGTCATTGCATGGGTGTTATTTTTACTAACAACAACCAGAGTCATTGAAATGTGTGTTCTCTTCAGAGAACACACTTGGATACACCAGTGTCATTGCATGTGTGTTCTTTTTTCTAACAACAACCAGTGTCATTGCATGTGTGTTCTTTTCACAATCCACCTATGGATCCACCAGTGTCATTGCATGTGTGTTCTGTTCACAATCCACCTATGGATCCACCAGTGTCATTGCATGTGTGTTCTTTTTACTAACAACAACTGGAGTCATTTCATGACTGTTCTTTTCACATACCACATATGGATTCACTAGTGTCATTGAAATGTATGTTCTCTTCAGAGACCACACATGCATCCACCAGTGTCATTACATGTGTGTTCTTTTTACTAACAACAACTGGAGTCAGTGCATGTGTTTTCTTTTCACATACCACATATGGATCCACCAGTGTCATTGCATGTGTGCTCTTTTCACAATCCACCTGTGGATCCACAGTGTCATTGCATGTGTGTTCTTTTTACTAACAACAACCAGAGTCATTGAAATGTGTGTTCTTTTCACATACCACATATGGATCCACTAGTGTCATTGCATGTGTGTTCTTTTTACTAACAACAACCAGAGTCATTGCATGTGTGTTCTCTTCAGAGACCACACATGGATCCACCAGTGTCATTGCATGTGTGTTCTTTTTACTAACAACAACCAGAGTCATTGAAATGTGTGTTCTCTTTAGAGACCACGCATGGATCCACCAGTGTTATTGCATGTATGTTCTTTTTACTAACAACAACCAGTGTCATTGCATGTGTGTTCTTTTCACATACCACATATGGATCCACCAGTGCCATTGCATGTGTGCTTTTTTTACTAACAACAACCAGAGTCATTTCATGCGTGTTCTTTTCACATACCACATATGGATCCACCAGTCATTGAAATGTGTGTTCTCTTTAGAGACTACACATGGATCCACCAGTGTTATTGCATGTGTGTTCTTATTACTAACAACAACCAAAGTCATTGCATGTGTGTTCTTTTCACATGCCACATATGGATCCACTAGTGTCATTGCATGTGGGTTCTTTTCACAATCCACCTATGGATCCACCGGTCTCATTGCATGTGTGTTCTTTTTACTAACAACAACTAGAGTCATTTCATGACTGTTATTTTCACGTACCACATATGGATCCACAAGTGTCATTGAAATGTGTGTTATCTTCAGAGACCACACATGGATCCACCAGTGTCATTACATGTGTGTTCTTTTTACTAACAACAACTGGAGTCATTGCATGTGTGTTCTTTTCAAATACCACATATGGAACAACCAGAGTCATTGCATGTGTGCTCTTTTCACAATCCACCTATGGATCCACCAGTGTCATTGCATGTGTGTTCTTATTAACAACAACAACCAGAGTCATTGCATGTATGTTCTTTTCACATACCACATATGGATCCACCAGTGTCATTGCAGTGCTCTTTTTACTAACAAAAACCAGAGTCATTGCATGTGTGTTCTCTTCAGAGACCACACATGGATCCACCAGTGTCATTGCATGTGTGTTCTTTTTACTAACAACAACAAGAGTCATTGAAATGTGTGTTCTTTTCACATACAGCATATGGATGCACTAGTGTCATTGAAATGTGTGTTCTCATAAGAGACCACACATGCATCCACCAGTGTCATTGCATGTGTGTTCTTATTAACAACAACAACCAGAGTCATTGCATGTGTTTTCTTTTCACATACCACATATGGATCCACCAGTGTCATTGCATGTGGGTTCTTTTCACAATCCACCTATGGATCCACGGTCTCATTGCATGTGTGTTCTTTTTACTAACAACAACCAGAGTCATTTAATGGGTTTTTTTTTCACATACCACATATGGATCCACTAGTGTCATTTCATGTGTGTTCTTTTTACTAACAACAACCAGAGTCATTGCATGTGTGTTCTTTTCACAGACCACACATGGATCCACCAGTGTCATTGCATGTGTGTTCTTTTTACTAACAACAACTAGATTCATTGAAATGTGTGTTGTCTTCAGAGACCACACATGGATCCACCATTGTCATTGCATGTGTGTTCTTTTTACTAACAACAACGTGTCATTGCATGTGTGTTCTTTTCACATACAACATATGGATCCACCAGTGTCATTGCATGTGTGATCTTTTTAAGAACAACAACCAGAGTCATTTCATGCGTGTTCTTTTCACATACCACATATGGATCCACCAGTCATTGAAATGTGTGTTCTCTTTAGAGACTACACATGGTTCCACCAGTGTTATTGCATGTGTGTTCTTATTACTAACAACAACCAAAGTCATTGCATGTGTGTTCTTTTCACATGCCACATATGGATCCACTAGTGTCATTGCATGTGTGTTCTTTTCACAATCCACCTATGGATCCACCAGTCTCATTGCATGTGTGTTCTTTTTACTAACAACAACTAGAGTCATTTCATGACTGTTCTTTTCACGTACCACATATGGATCCACCAGTGTCATTGAAATGTGTGTTCTCTTCAGAGACCACACATGGATCCACCAGTGTCATTACATGTGTGTTCTTTTTACTAACAACAACCAGAGTCATTGCATGTGTGTTCTTTTCACATACCACCTATGGATCCACCAGTGTTATTGCATGTGTGCTCTTTTCACAATCCACCTATGGATCCACCAGTGTCATTGCATGTGTGTTCTTATTAACAACAACAACCAGAGTCATTGCATGTGTGTTCTTTTCACATACCACATATGGATCCACCAGTGTCATTGCATGTGTGCTCTTTTTACTAACAACAACGAGTCATTGCATGTGTGTTCTCTTGGAGATCACACATGGATCCACCATGTCATTGCATGTGTGTTCTTTTTACTAACAACAACTAGAGTCATTGAAATGTTTGTTCTCTTCAAAGACCACACATGGATCCACCGTGTCATTGCATGTGTGTTCTTTTTACTAACAACAACGAGTCATTGCATGTGTGTTCTTTTAGAGACCACACATGGATCCTGATGTCATTGCATGTGTGTTCTTTTTACTACCAACAACAGAGTCATTGAAATGTGTGTTCTCTTGAGAGACCACATGGATCCACCAGTGTTATTGCATGTGTGTTCTTTTACTAACAACAAGTGTCATTGCATGTGTGTTCTTTTCACATACCACATATGGATCCACAGTGTCATTGTATGTGTGTTCTTTTCACAATCCACCAATGGATCCACCAGTGTTATTGCATGTGTGTTCTTTTTACTAACAACAACTAGAGTCATTTCATGTCTGTTCTTTTCACATACCACATATGGATCCACCAGTGTCATTGCATGTGTGTTCTTTTTACTAGCAACAAGAGTCATTTATGTGTGTTCTTTTCACATACCACATATGGATCCACCCGTCATTGAAATGTGTGTTCTCTTGAGACCACACATGGATCCACCAATGTCATTGCATGGGTGTTATTTTTACTAACAACAACGAGTCATTGAAATGTGTGTTCTCTTTCAGAACACACTTGGATACACCAGTGTCATTGCATGTGTGTTCTTTTTACTAACAACAACCAGTGTCATTGCATGTGTGTTCTTTTCACAATCCACCTATGGATCCACCAGTGTCATTGCATGTGTGTTCTGTTCACAATCCAACTATGGATCCACCGGTGTCATTGCATGTGTGTTCTTTTTACTAACAACAACTGGAGTCATTTCATGACTGTTCTTTTCACATACCACATATGGATCCACCAGTGTCATTGAAATGTATGTTCTCTTCAGAGACCACACATGCATCCACCAGTGTCATTACATGTGTGCTCTTTTCACAGTCCACCTATGGATCCACCAGTGTCATTGCATGTGTGTTCTTTTTACTAACAACAACCAGAGTCATTGAAATGTGTGTTCTTTTCACATACCACATACGGATCCACTAGTGTCATTGCATGTGTGTTCTTTTTACTAACAACAACCAGAGTCATTGCATGTGTGTTCTCTTCAGAGACCACACATGGATCCACCAGTGTCATTGCATGTGTGTTCTTTTTACTAACAACAACCAGATTCATTGAAATGTGTTGTAGGGTCCCCAACCTTAAATAAGATTGAGTCCCCTGTGTTTACAATGCTAGTCCCTGGATCAATAGCTAGCATCCACAGTTTAGATGTAATATCAAGAAACAAAGGTCATAATATAACTTTATAACCAGGAATAACATAATTTTATTACATCATACATAGCTCATTTGGCTATTACATTACATTGTAGCGGAATAACTATAATTATGGGGTCCTTATTCTTCAAAGTGCCACAGGCAGATGTTGGTTGTAGACTTTGTAATCCTAATCAATCAATCTTCACTAAAATCAATCAAACCTGCAACATTACAAGTTACAGCCACAAGGGTCAATACATTTGAATTGTATTGGCAAGTGATACTTTGGTAGTATAGTGGAGTCTATCATCTATATGCATTTGGCTAAGTGGAGTTGAGGCTTGCATTGCTCAAAATAGATTTTTCCCTAACATTTGAAAAATACTAAGTTTTTGCTTTGATAAAAAAAACATTTTCCTCAATCAAAGATTTCAAGATACTTGTACCAAGCCATCTCTCCATCAATGATTGAAGATTTCAAACAACCCTTGTTCAAACCACAAATTTTACTTAGAAAATTGGAATGATGAGATTCTTGATTGCTTCCATGTCTTGATGCTCAAATTGTCCTTTACCAGGGACATGGCTAAGTACTTAGGTTTTACACTCTGCAGAGGTGGTGCACTTTCCCCACAATTCTTTGATTCCAAAGACAAGATCTTTCAGAAGCCTTCCCTTAGACCATCATGGACGTGTTCCATCCTATCAAACACTACCACCCACTGTCCATATGGCTAAGTTCTTGCAACCTATATGATCATGGCAGAGCCCATATTGCCAAGTGGTTGCACTTGAAGCTTCTCAACATTTGACGTCTCAAATATCTTTGTTTCCTGGGTGGCCATCCACAAGTGAGATACACAAGGTAAACCATAGACATGGGCCTTGTGAACCACTCAACCAAAAACCACCAAGCAAGTCCAATTCCACCCAGGTGATTCATTAACTTAGTTGTTTTATTAAATGTAACATCCCAAAAAATCATGTTTCAAAAACTCAATTCATTTCATCCTTGCATCATTCATTCATATAGGGTTTTTCTCAAAATCATTTAGAGGCAGAAGTTTGAGCTATGATTTCATGTGGGCAAATTGTCTCAATTGGCCATCACCCTTTGGGATTTGATTGTCTATGAACTTGTTTGCTTGCCTCCATGGTTGGAAAGGCTAGGTGAAGCTTTTAACCCAAGATTCAAAATTTAGAAATAGTTTCAAAACCCTATTTCAAATATTTGCAAACTAGAGCAAATCTCTGTTTACTTTGAAACCCAAGCATGACCAAGCCCTTGCTAGTAACCACATGGTCATCTGACTCGTTTTTAAACCCACAGAACCCTGCAAAAATCCCCAAAGCAGTTTGAATTCAAAAGGATTTGAATTCATATCAAATTCTATTCAGAAAATGGAATTAGAAAAAGAAAAGGAATTCTCAAAAGAAAAGGGCGGCGGCCAGAATCTGGCCCAACGGATCAAGCCGCAAGCCCAGGGATCTCCTTTTCCTTCTCACACGCGCGCCGCGTTAAGTCATTGCGACAGACCCCACCTGCATTCCGCGCACCTCGCTGACAAGCGGGCCTTCTCCACGTCACCGTCGTCTCCACCCGCACGACCCGTTCATCCCCAAATCAACGCGAGCATTTCTGTGTTTAATTCGCGACGTCAATTCGATTTATTGGCCGAGTAATTCTCGCTCGTGACCAGGCTATAAGAACCCACTCTCGCCTCTCTCTTCTCCCTCAAACCCCGAACCAGGCGCCACCATTGCGAGCATTACCCTCTGAAACCCCGTCTCCGGCGATTGCGCGCCAATTCCGGTGAGTCGAGCTCCCTCCGCCTCTCGATCTTGCAAACTGATTCAGTAAGCCTCTGCGCTTCTTTTAACACGTTTTGTTTGCTCTCGCATGGACCGTAGCTCCGGCAACATCGTCGACTAGTCGCCACCGACGTCTGCACGAACTCCGGCGAACTCTAGTGGTAAGACCAGACCGCCCCGCGCTTTCTAGTTCACGCACACGGCTCTGTCTCGACTCTGTGAATCTAACCGTGTCCTCGCTTTGCCTTGGGGTAATCCACAGCGACGACCACGACGACCACCCGACGCACCGACGCCGTCCTCCACTCCGGCGAGCAATCGCAACCGTGCCCGAGCGCCCCTTGACCAACCGCAAGTACGACGAGCTTCGCCGTGACCTCCTGAGCCCGGTGAGCTACTCCTCTTTCTCCCTCTCCGTCTGCATTGTTGGCAACGTCATCGACCAAGCGATTCCGCGCCCGTGGCCGCCGCCGCCGTTCTTGGCGGAGAAATAGCGGCCGTTAGATCTGTATCGTGGCGCTAGGATAGATCCACTTAACCCCAAAGCGGCAGCGATCTGAGCCGCCAGATTTCATTTAGATCCAGCGGTGCAGACGCTCGATCCGAACCGAAGTGCAGGCGAATAAGAACATGACGCGTGGCTAGGTTAAGATCTGGAAATAGAATTTAAAAACAGATTTTGATCCAGATTTCAAATGCCAATATCTTTTGAATGCCACGTTGGAATTTTGCAAACTTTATACCGTTCGATTCAGAAAAACAAGACCTTTCTGCCTATCCTTTTTGTTTAGCAAATAGTAACCATTAGTTTGGCTTAAATTACAGAAACTTGTTTGAGGCCTTTTTGAGTATAGATTTAGTTTAGTATTTTGTTTTAGGGTTATTTAAGTTGTCTTGGCTATTTTGTGACTTGTTTAGTTTCTGTATTCATGCACTTGCTTGGTTGAGTTTTCAAAAATCATCACTTGGTAGATTCATGCATGCATGCATTCATAATATTTTTGTTTGTATATATTTGTGTGTAATTGTGTGCTATAACTTCGTGTGTAGATTTTGCTAGTGATTGTGATTGTGACAAGTGCTACTCTCCACACTACCAAGGCAAGTGATATCTTCATGAATATTCCATACCTATATTTTATACTTGCATTAGATATATTTTGTTAGGACTTGCATGCTACTTTTGTCAATTGATGATGGGAAATCCTATTTAGAATAGAATGCTAGAATTGCTAGGAAAATTCCCTAAGGATAAGTTGCCATGCCATGCTTAGCCTAGCTACTAGAAAACAAGGGTGGTTTATATATTCACACTATGGAAAAATATTCTAAGTCTAAGGACTTGTTTTTATTTAACAAAACAACTAAGTTAATGAATCACCTGGGTGGAATGGAAAGAATGGGATATGTTGAGTGGTTACACAAGGCCAGGGGTGGTGAACCTTGTGTATCTCACTTGTGGATGGCCACCCAGGAACAAAGAGATTTGAGTTGTCAAATGTTGAGAAGCTTCAAGTGCAACCACTTGGTAATATGGGCTCTGCCATGATCTTAGGATGCTGGAACTTAGTCTCTTGGACAGTGGGTGGTAGATGGGATGATAGGTTGGAGCGTCCATTTGACTAAGGAAAGGCTCTTGAAGGATCATGTCTTGGGAAACCAAGGCTTGTGGGAAAGTGCACCACCTCTGCAGTGTAAAACCTAAGTACTTAGCCATGTCCTGGTAAAGGACAATTTGAGCATCAAGACATGGAAACTTCAAGAATCTCATCACTCCAATTTCTAAATAAAACTTGTGGGTGAACAAGGGTTAAAAGGATCTTCAGTCATTGATTGGTAGATGCCACAGTGGATCTGGAGTCTTTGATTGATAGATGCCTTGGGTGTTTTGCCAAACAAAACTTAGTATTTTCAAGAGTTAGGGAAAAATCTATTTTGAGCAAAGCAAGCCTAAGCTCCACCAGCCAAATGCATATAGTATTATAGTCCACCTAAAATATACTAAGGTATCACTTGCCAATACTATTCCAAAGTATTGACCCTTGTGTGTAACTTATGATGTTGCGAGTTACTCGATGACGAATAGGAGTCATGAGTCTACACTCAACATGCTTGCTCGTGGCACATGAAGATGAAGACTTATGTTTATTTACTTATTCCATAAACTCTTGTATTAGGCCTTTGGCCTGAGTTGTAAAAGACTATGTTTTATCTCTGGAATGACTGTAATAAGCGACCTTTGTATCTGTGTACTTCATCTTAAACTATGGATGCTAGCATTGATCCGAGGACTAGCATTGCAATCACAGGGATCTTTTCCTTTACAAAGGAGGGATCTTACAGATGGTATCGAGCAATTGTGTTGCTGTGGGATTATGACCCTAGGATTGGAAACCACTAAGGAAAATTTTAACTTCTTCTACACTTGTCTACTCTTCTCGTAAACTTTTCTAATCTTCTCATTCTCATCTCTATTTGTAGATGAACTCCGTCAACGAAGCCGTGAAGAAAGGACCACTCATGACCATGACCTTGGAGTGTGAGACTGAGTTTCCCAAGATTCTCAAGGACCTCATGGAAACCATGGGAGTACATGGTGCAGCAGTGTACAAGGGCTTTCCAGTGATGGAGGATGGAGTGGAGTATTGGTGGGTGCAACTTCACTTGTACAAGAATAAGGAAGACAACCACAAAGAAAAGGGCTTGCATGTACACCAACACTTTTATGCACACCACATTCTTTGAGTCAGCAAAAGAAGCAGCTTGGAAGACTATCAAGGAACTAAGTGCTAGAGTCAAGTGCAAGATGCTCAACCTCCAAAAAGACTTAGAGAAAGAGAAGGAACATACCCAAGAGTTGGAAATCACAAACCAATCCTTAAGAGGAGATATTATAGACTTAGTGATAGAAGCATGTGAACAAGATAGGGTGATTGCCACTAGGAACATTGTGTTAGCCACCAGATCAATGAGATAGGATTGTAAGCGCGCCGTTAGTTGGACCACCACCTATCACCTTATTTTCCAAAATGATACCTTAAATGAGTTTGAACCTTGGATGATGTAATGGATTCTTGTATGCATGACTTGTATGATTTTTGTGTGTCCCAAGAATGTGTTTGAATGTTTGTCTTGTTTATCTTAAATTGTGTTGTTCTAACTTTTTCAATCTTATAAATAGATGCCTATTGCCATCAACCTTTGTTGAGGAGTTCCAGTTACCCGTTTTGGTCCTCGTGTCGTAGAGCTTACTACTTTACTCGATCTCCCTCTTCCTATCATTACGGTGCACCCACTCACCAAGTTTGAGAGGAAGGACCTTTAGGGCTTCAAGGTGAACCAGCGGGGCCTTGACTGAGCCTACTACGAGGCCATCGTCTTCAAGCTTATGCACGATGTGGGAGAGAGGCATGGAGGTGGTCATGCAGGATCCGATGGGACTAATCGTTAGGACATCACTCCCGACAGGTTAGAGGCACTCACTTCCACGCCTTGGAAGGCGTGATGATGACGGAGAGTCCATTGACTTTGAGGACGACTCGAGGGTCACAGAGAGCCGTACGCTGTACCTCCAGGACTTAGAGACTCTTATTAGGCACGTGGATACCGATAGGACCAACGTCATGCTTAGTAATGACGAGCTCCAGGTGCAGCTTCGCGAGAAGGACAAGCTCTTCGCGCAGCAGGACGAGATAGTCAAGGAGATGGAGATGAAGTTCGACACCCAAGACCATAAGTTCAAGAGTCAAGAGAAGCGTGTCCAAGATAGGAACAAGAGGATTCGTGATATGACCGAGAGCGCGGTCAAGGACTTGAGTTAAGCAGCAGCAGACGGTGATTGAGAGGCGTTCCCAGAAGAGGGCTCTCAAGGCCAAGATCGACTCTTTGACCACTACCATCGAGGAGAACAAGACCGCAATGGAGAACGCAGGTCTTACCTTTGTCAAGGAGGAGATTGATGCCGACGAGTAGATTTGACTACTCAGTTATCTTTATTTACCGCACTTGTTATTTGTGAACTTATTGTTGGACCATCCGACATGTGGATGGCTTGCCACTTGTGTGTTTGTACTTTGAGACTTTTTGTTATCTTGTTGTTTAGCTTTATCCTTGTGTTGCATGCTATATGTCTGCTTGTGTGATGTATTGTGCATAAATCATGTAAGGGTATCTCATTCTTATCTCTATATGAATAAACCACAGATGCCTCCCCGTCGCGCAAACACCAACCCCAACCCCAACATTACCCCAGAAATGCAACAAATGATGAATGCACAAACACAGCTCATGCAAATGATGACGACGTTCATCCAGAACCAGAACAACAACAACCCCAATAACAATAACAACAATAACAACAACAAAAACAACCCTCCAGGTTTTGATATGCTTACGATTGCGTGCGAGGCCACTAAGTTTTGAACGGCCAGTCCCATGGTGGCCAATGATTGGCTACGTTCGTGAACAAAGACTTAGTGACCGTGGGATGCACAGATCTGAAAAGGTCAGGTTCGCGACACATCTGTTGGAAGGACCAGCCGCATGGTGGGACAACTTCAGATTACGCCTATTGATGAGGTGACTTGGGCTATCTTTTAAGATGGATTTCGTACTACTCATATCTCACGGTATGATGAGCACGAAAAGAAGGAATTTCACAACTGAAGCGGCGCCACCACAGCGATGGTGAATATATTGAAGAGTTCAACAATCAAGCGGCGCTATGCACGGATGAGGTTGACCCGATGCCAAAAGGAAGGAAAAGTTTCGGAAGGCTTGAATGATGAACTGAATCTACAATACCGTGGCATATGTTCCAACTTATCGATCATTGTGTGACAAGGCTGTTATTTTTGAGAATAAAATGAATCAAGTTGAGAGTAGAAAGAGGAAACACTCCGACAAGCATAGCTCAGGATCGTATCATAAACGATCTCACTATGATGATAGTGTCAGCTCAGGATCCCACAAGCATTGGAAGTTTAACAAGCACCACAACCACAACCGTCATGACAACAAGCATCATCGGTCATGACAATGATAAGTACAAGAACCACAAGAGTGGATATAAGAGCCACCATAGTGGAAGTGGAAGTGGAAGTGGAAGTCAACCTAAGAAGGACATCGGGTTGAATGCTTCAAATGCAAGAAGCTGGGACATTATGCTAATGAGTGTCCTGAGAAGAAAGTTGAAGGACCTATCAAGCCCAATCCTTTTTAGAAAGGACAGGTTAACCACATTAATGTGGAGGAGGTCTATGAAGAACACGATGCGTTCTCGGTAAGTTCAGACTCAATTCCATCTCAGCATTTGTACTCTTTGACACTTTGGTGCATCTCATTAATTCATATCAAAAGCATTTGTTGATATAAATGGGTTTGCATCTGAAAACATTGGGTGTCCGATAAAGTTAGCTCTCGGGAGGGGATATGATAGTGAGTCTTGGATGGGGATCTAGTCATAGAGATCGGAAAACATAAGTTTCAATAAACCTAATAATCCTAAATTCCCAAGGATTGGATGTAATTTTGGGAATGGATTGGATGGCTAAGTATGAGGGAGTACTAGATTGTGCAAATCGCACAATTTCACTCACAACCCCTGAAGGTAAGAGGATAATATTTAAGTCCAATTTTAAATCTAAAGGAAGCAAGCTGAATTCTCTTAAGGGGGTTAGCATGGACAGTTTGCCAGTTGTGTGAATATCAGGATGTGTTTAGGAAGAATTACGAGAATGCCACCGAGATAGAGATGTGGAGTTTATAATAGATTTGGTACCGGGTTCGGACCAAGGGCAAAGAGGCCTTATAAAATGTCGGTTGACAAACTTAAGGAACTCAAGAAACAACTTGGAGAACAATTGCGAAAGGATTCATCCAGCCAAGTTCTTCATCTTGGGAGCTCGGTTTTGTTAGAGAGAAGAGAGAACTCAAAGGTTATGCATAGATTACCGTTCTCTCAACGAGGTAACCATCAAGAACAAGTATCCTTTGCCAAGAATAAATGACTTGTTTGATCAGCTAGAAGGAGCATGTGTGTTCTCAAGATTGATCTTGGTCGCTATTTTCAACTCAAGATAAGAAAGCAAGACATACCTAAAACAGCATTCACCACATGGTATGGATTGTATGAGTACCTTCGTGATGCCTTTTGGTTTAACCAACGCCCAAAGATACTTCATGAATATGATGAACAAAGTGTTCATGGAATTTCTCGACAAGTTCGCTGTCGTTTTCATCGATGACATCTTAGTCTACTCCAAGAGCAAGGAAGAGCATGAAAGACATCTACGCTTGATACTTGAGAAACTAAGGGAACATAAGCTTTATGCCAAGTTCAGCAAGTGTGAGTTTTGGTTAGAGGAAGTTGGATTTCTTGGTCATGTTATGACAAAAGATGGTGTAGCGATTGATCTGCTAAAGTCTGTTTGTGTGATGAATGGGAATCTCTAAGAATATAAAAGAGGTTCGTAGTTTCCTTGGTTTAGTGAGGTTACTCTGAAGATTCATTGAAATTTTTCTAAGGTTGCTAAACCAATGATGTAATTGTTAAAGAAAGATAAGAAATTTGCTTGGTCGAAGGATGTGAACTCAGCTTTCAAGAATTAAAGAAGAGACTTGTGTCAAGATCATGCCTACCAGATTTGGAAAAGGATTTCCAAGTGTATTGTGATGCTTCGCATCAGGGATTAGGAGCCGTACTTATGCAAGGCAGAAAAGTTGTGGCTTATGCCTTGAGACAACTCAAAACTCATGAAGTAAATTATCCTACTCATGATTTAGAGTTAGCCGCTGTTGTCCATGCACTCAAAACATGGAGACACTACCTTTTGGGAAAACGTTGTGAAGTATTCACCGATCATAAGAGTTTGAAGTATATCTTCACCCAGAAGGAGATAAATATGAGACAAAGAAGATGGCTAGAACTTATCAAGGATTACGACTTGAATTTGCAATACCACCCCGGTAAAGCAAATGTAGTAGCAGATGCCCTAAGTCGTAAAGCGTTTGTAAATGGCCTTACCAAAGGTGAATTGCCTGATGATTTGTGTAAGCAATTCAAGGAACTCAGGTTGGAGATTGTGCCGGAAGGACATCTTATGTCTTTGGATGTTCAACCCACTCTGTTGGATAAGATTAAAGAAGCCCAAAAGACAGATAAAGAGATCGAAGAGATTAGGGAAAGGATTAGCCAAGGGAAAGCTAAAAGTTTCCATATGGACGAACAAGGTACTTTATGGCACGGGAAACGTATTTGTGTTCCACAAGATCCGAAATGCGAAACTGATTTTAAGAAGCTCATAACTCTCAGTATTCTATTCATTCGGAAACACCAAAATGTACATGGATATGAAAGAAAGATTTTGGTGGAACAATCTCAAAGGACATCGGAACACATTGCCTTGTGTGATGTGTGTAGCAGAGTGCGAACATCGAAACCAGCAAGATTGCTTCAACCAATGCCTATTCACGAATGGAAGTGGGAAAATATTGGTATGGATTTCATTACCGGATTACCAAGGACTAGGACAGGTATGACTCCATATGGGTAGTAGTGGATCGCCTAACTAAAGTGGCTCATTTTATACCCGTAAAGACAACTTATACAGTGCCAAGTTAGCCAAAATCTACATGAGCAGAATTGTATGCCTTCACGGAGTACCTAAGAGTATTGTGTGCGATAGAGGAACTCAGTTCACTTCTCACTTTGGAGCAGCTTCATGAATCTTTAGGAGCGAGATTGGAATTCAGCATTGCTTTTCATCCTGGCGATGGACAAGCAGAAAGGACTAATCAAATTCTTGAAGACATGTTGAGGGCATGTGCCCTAGACTATGGAGCAAGTTGGGATGAAAGTACGCCTTATGCAGAAGTTCTCTTACAACAAGTCACCAATCTAGTATTGGGATGGCACCATTTGAGTTTCTATACGGAAGAAAGTGTACCACCCCATTGCTATGGAATGGTGTGGGAGAAAGAAGTTTGTTTGGACCAGACCTTATCAAAGACGCCAGAAGAAGGTCAAATTGGTTGAGACAGATTGAAGATAGCAGTCTCGACGGAAAAGCTACGAGATGCTAAGCGTAGAGAAGTCACTTACGAAGTTGGGGATAGAGCTTATCTTAGAGTATCACCACTTGGAGTAAAAAGATTTGGAGTCAAAGGAAAGTTAGCACCAAGATATGTGGGACCATTCATCATTCTAAGTCAAGAGGAGAAGCTGCATATGAAATCAATTTAAGCATCTTTATTAGCAGTCCATAATGTTTTTCATGTGAGCCAGCTCAAGAAATGTCACCTAGAAATGGAAGAAACATCTTTGAAGGATACCATATCTTTGGAAGAAGTTCAACTAGAAAGTGATCACACCTATGAAGAAAATCCTGTCAAGATTCTTGAGACCGAGAAAGAGTCACAAGGACAAAAACCATCAAGTTTTGCAAAGTACAATGGAACCATCATTCAAGAAGAAGCAACATGGGAAGAGAAGGCGATCTTGGAAAGACCACCTCACCTATTTGCTAGCCAATCCGAATCTCGAGGCGAGATTCATTTAAAGAGGTTAGATTTGTAACATCCCAAAATCATGTTTCAAAACTCAATTCATTTCATCCTTGCATCATTCATTCATATAGGGTTTTCTCAAAATCATTTAGAAAGAAGTTTGAGCTATGATTTCATGTGGGCAAATTGTCTCAATTGGCCATCACCCTTGGATTTGATTGTCTATGAACTTGTTTGCTTGCCTCCATGGTTGGAAAGGCTAGGTGAAGCTTTTAACCCAAGATTCAAAATTTAGAAATAGTTTCAAAACCCTATTTCAAATATTTGCAAACTAGAGCAAATCTCTGTTACTTTGAAACCCAAGCATGACCAAGCCTTGCTAGTAACCACATGGTCATCGACTCGTTTTAAACCCACGAACCCTGCAAAAATCCCCAAGCAGTTTGAATTCAAAAGGATTTGAATTCATATCAAATTCTATTCAGAAAATGGAATTAGAAAAAGAAAAGGAATTCTCAAAAAGAAAAGGGCGGCGGAATCGCCCAATGACGGATCAAGCCCAACAAAGCCCACCCGGGATCTCCTTTTCCTTCTCACCTGCCTTGGCCTTACGTTAAGTCGCCGACAGGCACCCACTGCATTCCGCGACCTCGCCGACAAGCGGGCCTTCTCCACGTCACCGTCGTCTCCACCCGCACGACCGTTCATCCCCAAATCAACGCGGCGTTTACATGTTTAATTCGACGTCAATTCGATTTATTGGCGAGTAATTCTCGCCGTGACCAGGCTATAAGAACCCCTCTCGCTCTATCTCTTCTCCTCAAACCCCGAACCCGGGCGCCACTACTGCGAGCATTACCCTCTGAAACCCCAGCGTCTCCGACGCGGGCAATTAGTCCGGTGAGTCGAGCTCCCCTCGCCTCTCGATCTTGCAAACTGATTCGGTAAGCCTCTGCGCTTCTTTTAACACGTTTACGTTTGCTCTCGCATGGACCGTAGCTCGGCAACATCGTCGACTAGTCGCCACCGACGCTCGCACGAACTCCGGCGAACTCTAGTGGTAAGACCAGACCGCCCGCTTTCTAGTTCACGCTGCAGCTACCTGTCTCGACTCTGTGAATCTAACCGTGTCCTCGCTTTGCCTTGGGGTAATCCACAGCGACGACCACGACGACCACCCGACGCACCGACGCCGTCCTCCACTCCGGCGAGCAATCGCAACCGTGCCCGAGCGCCCCTTGACCAACCGCAAGTACGACGAAGCGGCCGTGACCTCCGAGCCGGTGAGCTACTCCTCTTTCTCCCTCTCCGTCGCATCGCGGCAACATCATCGGCCGACCGTTCGCGCCCGGCCGGTAGTCGCTCGCCGCCCGATTCTTGGCGAGAAATAGCGCCGTTAGATTCAGATCGTGGCGCTAGGATAGATCCACTTAACCCAAGCGGTGCGCGATCTGAGCCGCCAGATTTCATTTAGATCCAGCGATGCTTCGCTCGATCCAGACGAACCGGTACGGGCGAATAAGAACATGACGCGTGGCTAGGTTAAGATCTGGAAATAGAATTTAAAAACAGATTTTGATCCAGATTTCAAATGCCAATATCTTTTGAATGCAACGTTGGAATTTTGCAAACTTTATACCGTTCAATTCAGAAAAACAAGACCTTTCTGCCTATCCTTTTTGTTTAGCAAATAGTAACCATTAGTTTGGCTTAAATTACAGAAACATGTTTGAGGCCTTTTTGAGTATAGATTTAGTTTAGTATTTTGTTTTAGGGTTATTTAAGTTGTCTTGGCTATTTTGTGACTTGTTTAGTTTCTGTATTCATGCACTTGCTTGGTTGAGTTTTCAAAAATCATCACTTGGTAGATTCATGCATGCATGCATTCATAATATTTTTGTTTGTATATATTTGTGTGTAATTGTGTGCTATAACTTCGTGTGTAGATTTTGCTAGTGATTGTGATTGTGACAAGTGCTACTCTCCACACTACCAAGGCAAGTGATATCTTCATGAATATTCCATACCTATATTTTATACTTGCATTAGATATATTTTGTTAGGACTTGCATGCTACTTTTGTCAATTGATGATGGGAAATCCTATTTAGAATAGAATGCTAGAATTGCTAGGAAAATTCCCTAAGGATAAGTTGCCATGCCATGCTTAGCCTAGCTACTAGAAAACAAGGGTGGTTTATATATTCACACTATGGAAAAATATTCTAAGTCTAAGGACTTGTTTTTATTTAACAAAACAACTAAGTTAATGAATCACCGGTGGAATGGAAAGAATGGGATATGTTGAGTGGTTACACAAGGCCGGGTCTTGGTGAACCTTGTGTATCTCACTTGTGGATGGCCACCAGGAACAAAGAGATTTGAGTTGTCAAATGTTGAGAAGCTTCAAGTGCAACCACTTGGTAATATGGGCTCTGCCATGATCTTAGGATCTTTGGAACTTAGTCTCTTGGACAATGGGTGGTAGATGGGATGATAGGTTGGAGCGCGTCCATTTGACTAAGGAAAGGCTACTGAAGGATCATGTCTTGGGAAACCAAGGCTTGTGGGAAAGTGCACCACCTCTGCAGAGTGTAAAACCTAAGTACTTAGCCATGTCCCTGGTAAAGGACAATTTGAGCATCAAGACATGGAAACTTCAAGAATCTCATCACTCCAATTTCTAAATAAAACTTGTGGGTGAACAAGGGTTAAAAGGATCTTCAGTCATTGATTGGTAGATGCCCTGAGTGGATCTGGAGTCTTTGATTGATAGATGCCTTGGGTGTTTTTGCCAAACAAAACTTAGTATTTTCAAGAGTTAGGGAAAAATCTATTTTGAGCAAAGCAAGCCTAAGCTCCACCAGCCAAATGCATATAGTATTATAGTCCACCTAAAATATACTAAGGTATCACTTGCCAATACTATTCCAAAGTATTGACCCTTGTGGCTGTAACTTATGATGTTGCAGGTTACTCTGATGATGAATAGGAGTCATGAGTCTACACTCAACATGCTTGCCTGTGGCACATGAAGATGAAGACTTATGTTTATTTACTTATTCCATAAACTCTTGTATTAGGCCTTTGGCCCTGAGTTGTAAAAGACTATGTTTTATCTCTGGAATGACTGTAATAAACGACCTTTGTATCTGTGTACTTCATCTTAAACTGTGGATGCTAGCATTGATCCAGGGACTAGCATTGCAATCACAGGGATCTTTTCCTTTACAAAGGAGGGATCTTACATTAAACAAAACACAAGTCCTTAGACTTAGTATATTTTTCCATAGTATGAATATATATTCCACCCATGTTTTCTATTAGCTAGGCTAAGCTTGATAGTAATGGGATTCTTAAATTCGGAAAATCCTACTAAGGATTCATCTAGTAGGTTTTCCTATAGCAAGGTCTATACTTAGCAAATAAAATCCATGCAAGATTTACTTAGCAAAAACACTAATGCATAGTGAAAATAATGGGACAAAAAGTATGAAGCATCACTTGCCTTTTTGGTAGAGTATGGGTTCACTCCTTGTCCTTGCAACAATCACACTCTTCAAGTCACTACAATTCAATCAAGCAAGGCACAAACTCAATCTACCAATCAAGCAAAACAACACACAAAATGACAAAGTCAAAGAAATGCATGCAAGCATGCCAAGCTTTGTTTTGTTTGAAAAAGTGGTAGCTTGTTTTGTTTTGGAAAGTGGTTCCTAATGGATCATAGACATTTGGGTACACCTAATGGTCATTTTGTAAAGTGGCAAACTCATTTGCAAAGAGGTTTCACTTCAAAACCATTTTCAAAACAAAGTATCATTTTATGTGGTGTAGAAATATTTTTACTAGGGCATTAACCTATAGGGTTTACAAAATATGTTTTCAAATCACAAAACTTGGTTTTTGGGGTCAGAGAGTTTAAAACAAAACATTTTCCAAAGGTTTTCTTCCAAAATCATTTTTAATAAATAAACCACATTTCTATTTGACTAGAAATGGTTTTTTTAAATCAAAGAATCATTATTTGTTTCACCAAATGAGTTGCTATTGCAAAACTTGGTGTTTGGGTCAGTAGGTTTGGTCCAAAACATTTTCTCCAAAGTTTTTACTCAAAACCAATTTTCATAAACAAAACAATAGTTTTTAATTAGCTAGAAATGGACTAAACCAAGTAATCCATTCTAAACTTTTCCAAATTCATTTTCCAAAACATAGGTTGGTTCATTGCAGTGTGTGTTCTTTTCATACCACACATGGATCCACAGTGTCATTGCATGTGTGCTCTTTTCACAAACACCATGGATCCACAAGTCATTGCATGTGTGTTCTTTTACTAACAACATGGCTGAGTCATTGCATGTTCTCTTTAATCCACCATGGATCCACGGTGTCATTGCATGTGTGTTCTTTTTTTAATCAAACTGAGTCATTTGTGTGTTCTTTTCACACCACATGGATCCTGTGTCATTGCATGTGTGTTCTCTTACAACCACACATGGATCCCGATGTCATTGCATGTGTTCTTTTCACATAACAAACGGAGTCATTGCATGTGTTCTTTTACATACCACATATGGATCCCAGTGTCATTGCATGTGTGCTCTTTTCACAACAACATATGGATCACCATGTCATTGCATGTGTGTTCTTTTCACATTACATATGGATCCACCAGTGTCATTGAAATGTGTGTTCTCTTGGAGACCACATGGATCCACTGATGTCATTGCATGTGTGTTCTTTTTACTAACAACAGAGTCATTGCATGTGTGTTCTTTTCACATACCACATATGGATCCACAGTGTCATTGCATGTGTGCTCTCTTCACAATCCACACATGGATCCACCAGTGTCATTGCATGTGTGTTCTTTTACTAACAACAACTGAGTCATTGCATGTGTGTTCTTTTCACATACATATGGATCCACAGTGTCATTGCATGTGTTCTTTTTCAATCACATGGATCCACCAGTGTCATTGCATGTGTGTTCTTTTACACACATGAACAACAGAGTCATTGCATGTGTGTTCTTTTCACATACCACATATGGATCCACAGTGTCATTGCATGTGTGTTTCTTTCACAATCCACCTATGGATCCATGTCATTGCATGTGTGTGTCATTGCTGTGTTCTTAATCAATTAATCAAGCAATCAAACCATTCAAACAATTCAAAAATCACTCACTTTGTACTTTGAATTTGGTTCTGTTTTTCAACATAATCCAAATCTCAAAATAAAATAATATTTTTATTCATTTTAGGATCTATTTAATATTTAAATAAAATAGCCCTTTAGTTATTTATTCAAAATAGGGTTTGTTTTATTTAATAAAATTTCCATTTGAAAACCAAATATTTTCAAAACCAAAACAAGGTTTTATTTGAGAAAACAAAATACTTTGGAAAACTTATTTTTAAAAGAATAAATAAGTTTTGATGTTTTGAAAATAGCAAAACCTTTATTAATAAAACTTGGATATTTAAATCCTTTTATTTCATTTTAAATAAACCTTTACTATTTTTAATCAAAGCAAAACCTTTTGTTTCCAAAGTCTTGGCCAAGGTTTAATTTGTCTTTATAAAATAATCTTTATTTAAAAATCCACCTTTTCATTTGAAAACAAAGTCTTTTGCTAAAAAGATCCAAAATAGTATTTCCAAAACATTTTATTTTCCTTTAATAAATGTTTATCTTTTTAAATCCCTTTAGGATTTTATTTGATCCAATTGGTATGGGTTTTTGGTAAGGGCTTTATTAGCTTTGGAAATTCAATTTCCTTATCTTATTATATTCATAAGATTTTATTTATGGTTCCAAACTAAGTGAAACCAATCTCTATAGTCATACTTGATCCTTTGTGAATATTTGTTGATCAATTTTTGTATGGATCAAATCCATGGATTTGGAGATAACTTGGTAATGGTTTTTATTCCATTAGGGCTTAGGGTTTTGGATTTATTTTCCAAGTGTTCAAATTTCCAGATACATTCATTGAGGAATGCATTTCTCTTGATTTGGATTTGTTGAATTCAAAATTTATCCAAAGTTTGTTCAGGATGGGATTTTAAGTTTCCTTTTAGAAACAAAAGTTTCTTTTCACCCTGATTTTCAACAAATATTTATTTTGTTTATTTATTTTTCACATTACAAGATTTGGAAAATCTTGGGATGTGACATGTGTGTTGTCTTCAGAGACCACACATGGATCCACCAGTGTCATTGCATGTGTGTTCTTTTTACTAACAACAACCAGTGTCATTGCATGTGTGTTCTTTTCACATAGCACATATGGATCCACCAGTGCCATTGCATGTGTGCTTTTTTTACTAACAACAACCAGAGTCATTTCATGCGTGTTCTTTTCACATACCACATATGGATCCACCAGTCATTGAAATGTGTGTTCTCTTCAGAGACTACACATGGATCCACCAGTGTTATTGCATGTGTGTTCTTATTACTAACAACAACCAAAGTCATTGCATGTGTGTTCTTTTCACATGCCACATATGGATCCACTAGTGTCATTGCATGTGGGTTCTTTTCACAATCCACCTATGGATCCACCGGTCTCATTGCATGTGTGTTCTTTTTACTAACAACAACTGGAGTCATTTCATGACTGTTATTTTCACGTACCACATATGGATCCACAAGTGTCATTGAAATGTGTGTTATCTTCAGAGACCACACATGGATCCACCAGTGTCATTACATGTGTGTTCTTTTTACTAACAACAACTGGAGTCATTGCATGTGTGTTCTTTTCAAATACCACATATGGAACAACCAGAGTCATTGCATGTGTGCTCTTTTCACAATCCACCTATGGATCCACCAGTGTCATTGCATGTGTGTTCTTTTTACTAACAACAACCAGAGTCATTGCATGTGTGTTCTTTTCACATACCACATATGGATCCACCAGTGTCATTGCATGTGTGCTCTTTTTACTAACAAAAACCAGAGTCATTGCATGTGTGTTCTCTTCAGAGACCACACATGGATCCACCAGTGTCATTGCATGTGTGTTCTTTTTACAAACAACAACCAGAGTCATTGAAATGTGTGTTCTCTTCAAAGACCACATATGGATCCACCAGTGTCATTGCATGTGTGTTCTTTTTACTAACAACAACCAGAGTCATTGCATGTGTGTTCTCTTCAGAGACCACACATGGATCCACCAGTGTCATTGCATGTGTGTTCTTTTTACTAACAACAACCAGAGTCATTGAAATGTGTGTTCTCTTCAGAGACCACACATGGATCCACCAGTGTTATTGCATGTATGTTCTTTTTACTAACAACAACCAGTGTCATTGCATGTGTGTTCTTTTCACAATCGACCAATGGATCCACCAGTGTCATTGCATGTGTGTTCTTTTTACTAACAACAACTAGAGTCATTTCATGTCTGTTCTTTTCACATACCACATATGGATCCACCAGTGTCATTGAAATGTGTGTTCTCTTCAGAGACCACACATGGATCCACCAGTGTCATTGCATGTGTGTTCTTTTTACTAACAACAACCAGAGTCATTGAAATGTGTGTTCTCTTCAGAGAACACACTTGGATCCACCAGTGTCATTGCATGTGTGTTCTTTTTACTAACAACAACCAGTGTCATTGCATGTGTGTTCTTTTCACAATCCACCTATGGATCCACCAGTGTCATTGCATGTGTGCTTTTTTTACTAACAACAACCAGAGTCATTTCATGTGTGTTCTTTTCACATACCACATATGGATCCACCAGTGTCATTGCATGTGTGTTCTCTTCAGAGACCACACATGGATCCACCAGTATTATTGCATGTGTGTTCTTGTTACTAACAACAACCAGACTCATTGCATGTGTGTTCTTTTCACATATCACATATGGATCCACCAGTGTCATTGCATGTGTGTTCTTTTCACAATCCACCTATGGATCCACCAGTGTCATTGCATGTGTGTTCTTTTTACTAACAACAACTAGAGTCATTGCATGTGTGTTCTTTTCACATACCGCATATGGATCTACTAGTGTCATTGCATGTGTGCTCTTTTTACTAACAACAACCAGAGTCATTGCATGTGTGTTCTCTTCAGAGACCACACATGGATCCACTAGTGTCATTGCATGTGTGTTCTTTTTACTAACAACAACCACAGTCATTGCATGTGTGTTCTCTTCAGAGACCACACATGGATCCACCGGTGTCATTGCATGTGTGTTCTTTTTACTAACAACAACCAGAGTCATTGAAATGTGTGTTCTCTTCAGAGAGCACACATGGATCCACCCGTGTCATTGCATTTGTGTTCTTTTTACTAACAACAACCAGTGTCATTGCATGTGTGTTCTTTTCACATACCACATATGGATCCACCAATGTCATTGCATGTGTGCTTTTTTTACTAACAACAACCAGAGTCATTTCATGTGTGTTCTTTTCACATACCACATATGGATCCACCAGTGTCATTGCATGTGTGTTCTTTTCAGAGACCACACATGGCTCCACCAGTGTTATTGCATGTGTGTTCTTGTTACTAACAACAACCAGACTCATTGCATGTGTGTTCTTTTCACAAATCACATATGGATCCACCAGTGTCATTGCATGTGTGTTCTTTTCACAATCCACCTATGGATCCACCAGTGTCATTGCATGTGTGTTCTTTTTACTAACAACAACTAGAGTCATTGCATGTGTGTTCTTTTCACATACCACATATGGATCTACTAGTGTCATTGCATGTGTGCTCTTTTTACTAACAACAACCAGAGTCATTGCATGTGTGTTCTCTTCAGAGACCACACATGGATCCACCAGTGTCATTGCATGTGTGTTCTTTTTACTAACAACAACCAGAGTCATTGAAATGTGTGTTCTCTTTAGAGACCACACATGGATCCACTAGTGTCATTGCATGTGTGTTCTTTTTACTAACAACAACCATAGTCATTGGATGTGCGTTCTCTTCAGAGACCACACATGGATCCACCAGTGTCATTGCATGTGTGTTCTTTTTACTAACAACAACCAGAGTCATTGAAATGTGTGTTCTCTTCAGAGACCACACATGGATCCACCAGTGTCATTGCATGTGTGTTCTTTTTACTAATAACAACCAGTGTCATTGCATGTGTGTTCTTTTCACATACCACATATGGATCCAACACTGTCATTGCATGTGTGCTCTTTTTACTAACAACAACCAGAGTCATTGCATGTGTGTTCTCTTCAGAGACCACACATGGATCCATCAGTGTCATTGCATGTCTGTTCATTTTACTAACAACAACCAGAGTCATTGAAATGTGTTTTCTCTTCAGAGACCACACATGGATCCACCAGTGTCATTGCATGTGTATTATTTTTACTAACAACAACCAGTGTCATTGCATGTGTGTTCTGTTCACAATCCACCTATGGATCCACCAGTGTCATTGCATGTGTGTTCTTTTTACTAACAACAACTGGATTCATTTCATGACTGTTCTTTTCACATACCACATATGGATCCACCAATGTCATTGAAATGTATGTTCTCTTCAGAGACCACACATGCATCCACCAGTGTCATTACATGTGTGTTCTTTTTACTAACAACAACTGGAGTCAGTGCATGTGTGTTCTTTTCACATACCACATATGGATCCACCAGTGTCATTGCATGTGTGCTCTTTTCACAATCCACCTATGGATCCACCAGTGTCATTGCATGTGTGTTCTTTTTACTAACAACAACTAGAGTCATTGAAATGTGTGTTCTTTTCACATACCACATATGGATCCACTAATGTCATTGCATGTGTGTTCTTTTTACTAAGAACAACTAGAGTCATTGCATGTGTGTTCTTTTTTACTAACAACAACCAGAGTCATTGAAATGTGTGTTCTCTTCAGAGACCACACATGGATCCACCAGTGTCATTGCGTGTGTGTTCTTTTTACTAATAACAACCAGTGTCATTGCATGTGTGTTCTTTTCACATACCACATATGGATCCACCAGTGTCATTGCATGTGTGCTCTTTTTACTAACAACAACCAGAGTCATTGCATGTGTGTTCTCTTCAGAGACCACACATGGATCCACCAGTGTCATTGCATGTGTGTTCTTTTTACTAACAACAACCAGAGTCATTGAAATGTGTTTTCTCTTCAGAGACCACACATGGATCTACCGATGTCATTGCATGTGTGTTCTTTTAACTAATAACAACCAGTGTCATTGCATGTGTGTTTTTTTTACTAATAACAACCAGTGTCATTGCATGTGTGTTCTTTTCACATACCACATATGGATCCACCAGTGTCATTGCATGTGTGCTCTTTTTACTAACAACAACCAGAGTCATTGCATGTGTGTTCTCTTCAGAGACCACACATGGATCCACCAGTGTCATTGCATGTGTATTCTTTTTACTAACAACAACCAGTGTCATGGCATGTGTGTTCTGTTCACAATCCACCTATGGATCCAACAGTGTCATTGCATGTGTGTTCTTTTTACTAACAACAACTAGATTCATTTCATGACTGTTCTTTTCACATACCACATATGGATCCACCAGTGTCATTGAAATGTATGTTCTCTTCAGAGACCACACATGCATCCACCAGTGTCATTACATGTGTGTTCTTTTTACTAACAACAACTGGAGTCAGTGCATGTGTGTTCATTTCACATACCACCTATGGATCCACCAGTGTCATTGCATGTGTGCTCTTTTCACAATCCACCTATGGATCCACCAGTATCATTGCATGTGTGTTCTTGTTACTAACAACAACTAGAGTCATTGAAATGTGTGTTCTTTTCACATACCACATATGGATCCACTAGTGTCATTGCATGTGTGTTCTTTTTACTAACAACAACTAGAGTCATTGCATGTGTGTTCTCTTCAGAGACCACACATGGGTCCACTAGTGTCATTGCATGTGTGTTCTTTTTACTAACAACAACCAGAGTCATTGAAATGTGTGTTGTCTTCAGAGACCACACATGCGTCCACCAGTGTCATTGCATGTGTGTTCTTTTTACTAACAACAACCAGTGTCATTGCATGTGTGTTCTTTTCACATACCACATATGGATCCACCAGTGCCATTGCATGTGTGATTTTTTTACTAACAACAACCAAAGTCATTTCATGTGTGTTCTTTTCACATACCACATATGGATCCACCAGTCATTGAAATGTGTGTTCTCTTCAGAGACTACACATGGATCCACCAGTGTTATTGCATGTGTGTTCTTATTACTAACAACAACCAAAGTCATTGCATGTGTGTTCTTTTCACATGCCACATATGGATCCACTAGTGTCATTACATGTGAGTTCTTTTCACAATCCACCTATGGATCCACTGGTCTCATCGCATGTGTGCTTTTTTTACTAACAACAACCAGAGTCATTTCATGTCTGTTCTTTTCACAAACCACATATGGATCCACCAGTGTCATTGCATGTCTGTTCTCTTCAGAGACCACACATGGATCCACCAGTGTTATTGCATGTGTGTTCGTGTTACTAACAACAACCAGACTCATTGCATGTGTGTTCTTTTCACATATCACATATGGATCCACCAGTGTGATTGCATGTGTGTTCTTTTCACAATCCACCTATGGATCCACCAGTGTCATTGCATGTGTGTTCTTTTTACTAACAACAACCAGAGTCATTGCATGTGTGTTATTTTCACATACCACACATGGGTCCACTAGTGTCATTGCATGTGTGTTCTTTTTACTAACAACAACCAGAGTCATTGAAATGTGTGTTGTCTTCAGAGACCACACATGCGTCCACCAGTGTCATTGCATGTGTGTTCTTTTTACTAACAACAACCAGTGTCATTGCATGTGTGTTCTTTTCACATACCACATATGGATCCACCTGTGCCATTACATGTGTGATTTTTTTACTAACAACAACCAAAGTCATTTCATGTGTGTTCTTTTCACTTACCACATATGGATCCACCAGTCATTGAAATGTGTGTTCTCTTCAGAGACTACACATGGATCCACCAGTGTTATTGCATGTGTGTTCTTATTACTAACAACAACCAAAGTCATTGCATGTGTGTTATTTTCACATGCCACATATGGATCCACTAGTGTCATTACATGTGGGTTCTTTTCATAATCCACCTATGGATCCACTGGTCTCATTGCATGTGTGCTTTTTTACTAACAACAACCAGAGTCATTTCATGTGTGTTCTTTTCACAAACCACATATGGATCCACCAGTGTCATTGCATGTCTGTTCTCTTCAGAGACCACACATGGATCCACCAGTGTTATTGCATGTGTGTTCGTGTTACTAACAACAACCAGACTCATTACATGTGTGTCCTTTTCACATATCACATATGGATCCACCAGTGTGATTGCATGTGTGTTCTTTTCACAATCCACCTATGGATCCACCAGTGTCATTGCATGTGTGTTCTTTTTACTAACAACAACCAGAGTCATTGCATGTGTGTTCTCTTCATAGACCACACATGGATCCACTAGTGTCATTGCATGTGTGTTCTTTTTACTAACAACAACCAGAGTCATTGCATGTGTGTTCTCTTCAGAGACCACACATGGATCCACCGGTGTCATTGCATGTGTGTTCTTTTTACTAACAACAACCAGAATCATTGAAATGTGTGTTCTCTTCAGAGACCACAAATGGATCCACCCGTGTCATTGCATGCGTGTTCTTTTTACTAACAACAACCAGTGTCATTGCATGTGTGTTCTTTTCACATACCACATATGGATCCACCAGTGTCATTGCATGTGTGCTTTTTTTACTAACAACAACCAGAGTCATCTCATGTGTGTTATTTTCACATACCACATATGGATCCAGCAGTGTCATTGCATGTGTGTTCTTTTCAGAGACCACACATGGCTCCACCAGTGTTATTGCATGTGTGTTCTTGTTACTAACAACAACCAGACTCATTGCATGTGTGTTCTTTTCACAAATCACATATGGATCCACCAGTGTCATTGCATGTGTGTTCTTTTCACAATCCACCTATGGATCCACCAGTGTCATTGCATGTGTGTTCTTTTTACTAACAACAACTAGAGTCATTGCATGTGTGTTCTTTTCACATACCACATATGGATCTACTAGTGTCATTGCATGTGTGCTCTTTTTACTAACAACACCCAGAGTCATTGGATGTGTGTTCTCTTTAGGGACCACACATAGATCCACCAGTGTCATTGCATGTGTGTTCTTTTTACTAACAACAACCAGAGTCATTGAAATGTGTGTTCTCTTCAGAGACCACACATGGATCCACTAGTGTCATTGCATGTGTGTTCTTTTTACTAACAACAACCAGAGTCATTGGATGTGCGTTCTCTTCAGAGACCACACATGGATCCACCAGTGTCATTGCATGTGTGTTCTTTTTATTAACAACAACCAGAGTCATTGAAATGTGTGTTCTCTTCAGATACCACACATGGATCCACCAGTGTCATTGCATGTGTGTTCTTTTTACTAATAACAACCAGTGTCATTGCATGTGTGTTCTTTTCACATACCACATATGGATCCAACAGTGTCATTGCATGTGTGCTCTTTTTACTAACAACAACCAGAGTCATTGCATGTGTGTTCTCTTCAGAGACCACACATGGGTCCATCAGTGTCATTGCATGTGTGTTCTTTTTACTAACAACAACCAGTGTCATTGCATGTGTGTTCTGTTCACAATCCACCTATGGATCCACCAGTGTCATTGCATGTGTGTTCTTTTTACTAACAACAACTGGATTCATTTCATGACTGTTCTTTTCACATAACACAAATGCATCCACCAATGTCATTGAAATGTATGTTCTCTTCAGAGACCACACATGCATCCACCAGTGTCATTACATGTGTGTTCTTTTTACTAACAACAACTGGAGTCAGTGCATGTGTGTTCTTTTCACATACCACATATGGATCCACCAGTGTCATTGCATGTGTGGTCTTTTCATAATCCACCTATGGATCCACCAGTACCATTGCATGTGTGTTCTTTTTACTAACAACAACTAGAGTCATTGAAATGTGTGTTCTTTTCACATACCACATATGGATCCACTAGTGTCATTGCATGTGTGTTCTTTTTACTAAGAATAACTAGAGTCATTGCATGTGTGTTCTTTTTTACTAACAACAACCAGAGTCATTGAAATGTGTGTTCTCTTCAGAGACCACACATGTATCCACCAGTGTCATTGCATGTGTGTTCTTTTTACTAATAACAACCAGTGTCATTGCTTGTGTGTTCTTTTCACATACCACATATTGATCCACCAGTGTCATTGCATGCGTGCTCTTTTTACTAACAACAACCAGAGTCATTGCATGTGTGTTCTCTTTAGAGACCACACATGGATCCACCAGTGTCATTGCATGTGTGTTCTTTTTACTAACAACCAGAGTCATTGAAATGTGTTTTCTCTTCAGAGACCACACATGGATCCACCAGTGTCATTGCATGTGTGTTCTTTTTACTAATAACAACCAGTGTCATTGCATGTGTGTTCTTTTCACATACCACATATGGATCCACCAGTGTCATTGCATGTGTGCTCTTTTTACTAACAACAACCAGAGTCATTGCATGTGTGTTCTCTTTAGAGACCACACATGGATCCACCAGTGTCATTGCATGTGTATTCTTTTTACTAACAACAACCAGTGTCATGGCATGTGTGTTCTGTTCACAATCCACCTATGGATCCACCAGTGTCATTGCATGTGTGTTCTTTTTACTAACAACAACTAGATTCATTTCATGACTGTTCTTTTCACATACCACATATGGATCCACCAGTGTCATTGAAATGTGTGTTCTCTTTAGAGACCACACATGCATCCACTAGTGTCATTACATGTGTGTTCTTTTTACTAACAACAACTGGAGTCAGTGCATGTGTGTTCATTTCACATACCACCTATGGAACCACCAGAGTCATTAAATGTGTGCTCTTTTCACAATCCACCTATGGATCCACCAGTGTCATTGCATGTGTGTTCTTTTTACTAACAACAACTAGAGTCATTGAAATGTGTGTTCTTTTCACATACCACATATGGATCCACTAGTGTCATCTAATGTGTGTTCTTTTTACTAACAACAACTAGAGTCATTGCATGTGTGTTCTCTTCAGAGACCACACATGGGTCCACTAGTGTCATTGCATGTGTGTTCTTTTTACTAACAACAACCAGAGTCATTGAAATGTGTGTTGTCTTCAGAGACCACACATGCGTCCACCAGTGTCATTGCATGTGTGTTCTTTTTACTAACAACAACCAGTGTCATTGCATGTGTGTTCTTTTCAAATACCACATATGGATCCACCAGTGCCATTACATGTGTGATTTTTTACTAACAACAACCAAAGTCATTTCATGTGTGTTCTTTTCACTTACCACATATGGATCCACCAATCATTGCAATGTGTGTTCTCTTCAGAGACTACACATGGATCCACCAGTCTTATTGCATGTGTGCTCTTATTACTAACAACAACCAAAGTCATTGCATGTGTGTTCTTTTCACATGCCACATATGGATCCACTAGTGTCATTACATGTGAGTTCTTTTCACAATCCACCTATGGATCCACTGGTCTCATCGCATGTGTGCTTTTTTTACTAACAACAACCAGAGTCATTTCATGTCTGTTCTTTTCACAAACCACATATGGATCCACCAGTGTCATTGCATGTTTGTTCTCTTCAGAGACCACACATGGATCCACCAGTGTCATTGCATGTGTGTTCTTTTTACTAACAACAACCAGACTCATTGCATGTGTGTTCTTTTCACATACCACATATGGATCCACCAGTGTCATTGCATGTGTGTTCTTTTCACAATCCACCTATGGATCCACCAGTGTCATTGCATGTGTGTTCTTTTTACTAACAACAACCAGAGTCATTGCATGTGTGTTATTTTCACATACCACACATGGGTCCACTAGTGTCATTGCATGTGTGTTCTTTTTACTAACAACAACCAGAGTCATTGAAATGTGTGTTGTCTTCAGAGACCACACATGCGTCCACCAGTGTCATTGCATGTGTGTTCTTTTTACTAACAACAACCAGAGTCATTGCATGTGTGTTCTTTTCACATACCACATATGGATCCACCAGTGTCATTGCATGTGTGCTCTTTTTACTAACAACAACCAGAGTCATTGCATGTGTGTTCTCTTTAGAGACCACACATGGATCCACCAGTGTCATTGCATGTGTATTCTTTTTACTAACAACAACCAGTGTCATGGCATGTGTGTTCTGTTCACAATCCACCTATGGATCCACCAGTGTCATTGCATGTGTGTTCTTTTTACTAACAACAACTAGATTCATTTCCTGACTGTTCTTTTCACATACCACATATGGATCCACCAGTGTCATTGAAATGTATGTTCTCTTCAGAGACCACACATGCATCCACCAGTGTCATTACATGTGTGTTCTTTTTACTAACAACAATTGGAGTCAGTGCATGTGTGTTCTTTTCACATACCACATATGGATCCACCAGTGTCATTGCATGTGTGCTCTTTTCACAATCCACCTATGGATTCACCAGTGTCATTGCATGTGTGTTCTTTTTACTAAAAACAACTAGAGTCATTGAAATGTGTGTTCTTTTCACATACCACATATGGATCCACTAGTGTTATTGCATGTGTGTTCTTTTAATAACAACAACTAGAGTCATTGCATGTGTGTTCTCTTTAGAGACCACACATGGGTCCACTAGTGTCATTGCATGTGTGTTCTTTTTACTAACAACAACCAGAGTCATTGAAATGTGTGTTGTCTTCAGAGACCACACATGGATCCACCAGTGTCATTGCATGTGTGTTCTTTTTACTAACAACAACCAGTGTCATTGCATGTGTGTTCTTTTCACATACCACATATGGATCCACCAGTGCCATTGCATGTGTGATTTTTTTACTAACAACAACCAAAGTCATTTCATGTGTGTTCTTTTCACATACCACATATGGATCCACCAGTCATTGAAATGTGTGTTCTCTTCAGAGACTACACATGGATCCACCAGTGTTATTGCATGTGTGTTCTTATTACTAACAACAACCAAAGTCATTGCATGTGTGTTCTTTTCACATGCCACATATGGATCCACTAGTGTCATTGCATGTGGGTTCTTTTCACAATCCACCTATGGATCCACCGGTCTCATTGCATGTGTGTTCTTTTTACTAACAACAACTAGAGTCATTTCATGACTGTTATTTTCACGTACCACATATGGATCCACAAGTGTCATTGAAATGTGTGTTATCTTCAGAGACCACACATGGATCCACCCGTGTCATTACATGTGTGTTCTTTTTACTAACAACAACTGGAGTCATTGCATGTGTGTTCTTTTCAAATACCACATATGGAACAACCAGAGTCATTGCATGTGTGCTCTTTTCACAATCCACCTATGGATCCACCAGTGTCATTGCATGTGTGTTCTTTTTACTAACAACAACCAGAGTCATTGCATGTGTGTTCTTTTCACATACCACATATGGATCCACCAGAGTTATTGCATGTGTGCTCTTTTTACTAACAAAAACCAAAGTCATTGCATGTGTGTTCTCTTAAGAGACCACACATGGATCCACCAGTGTCATTGCATGTGTGTTCTTTTTACAAACAACAACCAGAGTCATTGAAACGTGTGTTCTCTTCAGAGACCACACATGGATCCACCAGTGTTATTGCATGTATGTTCTTTTTACTAACAACAACCAGGGTCATTACATGTGTGTTCTTTTCACATACCACATATGGATCCACTAGTGTCATTGCATGTGTGTTCTTTTCACAATCGACCAATGGATCCACTAGTGTCATTGCATGTGTGTTCTTTTTACGAACAACAACTGGAGTCATTTCATGTTTGTTCTTTTCACATACCACATATGGATCCACCAGTGTCATTGAAATGTGTGTTCTCTTCAGACACCACACATGGATCCACCAGTGTCATTGCATGGGTGTTATTTTTACTAACAACAACCAAAGTCATTGAAATCTGTGTTCTCTTCAGAGAACACACTTGGATACACCATTGTCATTGCATGTGTGTTCTTTTTTCTAACAATAACCAGTGTCATTGCATGTGTGTTCTTTTCACAATCCACCTATGGATCCACCAGTGTCATTGCATGTGTGTTCTGTTCACAATCCACCTATGGATCCACCAGTGTCATTGCATGTGTGTTCTTTTTACTAACAACAATTGGAGTCATTTCATGTCTGTTCTTTTCACATACCACATATGGATCCACCAGTGTCATTGAAATGTGTGTTCTCTTCAGAGACCACACATGGATCCACCAATGTCATTGCATGTGTGTTCTTTTTACTAACAACAACCAGAGTCATTGAAATGTGTGTTCTCTTCAGAGAACACACTTGGATCCACCAGTGTCATTGCATGTGTGTTCTTTTTACTAACAACAACCAGTGTCATTGCATGTGTGTTCTTTTCACATACCACATATGGATCCACCAGTTTCATTGCATGTGTGTTCTTTTCAGAGACCACACATGGCTCCACCAGTGTTATTGCATGTGTGTTCTTGTTACTAACAACAACCAGACTCATTGCATGTGTGTTCTTTTCACATATCACATATGGATCCACCAGTGTCATTGCATGTGTGTTCTTTTTACAAACAACAACTAGAGTCATTGCATGTGTGTTCTTTTTACTAACAACAACTAGAATCATTGCATGTGTGTTCTTTTCACATACCACATATGGATCTACTAGTGTCATTGCATGTGTGCTCTTTTTACTAACAACAACCAGAGTCATTGCATGTGTGTTCTCTTTAGGGACCACACATGGATCCACCAATGTCATTGCATGTGTGTTCTTTTTACTAACAACAACCAGAGTCATTGAAATGTGTGTTCTCTTTAAGAGACCACACATGTATCCACTAGTGTCATTGCATGTGTGTTCTTTTTACTAACAACAACCAGAGTCATTGCATGTGTGTTCTCTTCAGAGACCACACATGGATCCACCGGTGTCATTGCATGTGTGTTCTTTTTACTAACAACAACCAGAGTCATTGAAATGTGTGTTCTCTTCAGAGACCACACATGGTTCCACAAGTGGCATTGCATGTGTGTTCTTTTTACTAACAACAACCAGTGTCATTGCATGTGTGTTCTTTTCACATACCACATATGGATCCACCAGTGCCATTGCACGTGTGCTTTTTTTACTAACAACAACCAGTGTCATTGCATGTGTGTTCTTTTCACATACCACATATGGATCAAACATGCATTGTAATGTGTGTTCTCTTCAGAGACTACACATGGATCCACCAGTGTTATTGCATGTGTGTTCTTATTACTATCAACAGCCAAATTCATTGCATGTGTGTTCTTTTCACATGCCACATATGGATCCACTAGTGTCATTGCATGTGGGTTCTTTTCACAATCCACCTATGGATCCACCGGTCTCATTGCATGTGTGTTCTTTTTACTAACAACAACTGGAGTCATTTCATGACTGTTCTTTTCACATACCACATATGGATCCACCAGTGTCATTGAAATGTGTGTTCTCTTTACAGACCACACATGGATACACCAGTGTCATTGCATGTGTGTTCTTTTTACTAACAACAACTGGAGTCATTACATGTGTGTTCTTTTCAAATACCACATATGGAACAACCAAAGTCATTGCATGTGTGTTCTTTTCACAATCCACCTATGGATCTACAAGTGTCATTGCATGTGTGTTCTTTTTACTAACAACAACCAGAGTCATTCAAATATGTGTTCTCTTCAGAGAACACACTTGGATCCACCAGTGTCATTGCATGTGTGTTCTTTTTACTAAAAACAACCAGTGTCATTGCATGTGTGTTCTTTTCACAATCCACCTATGGATCCACCAGTGTCATTGCATGTGTGCTTTTTTTACTAACAACAACCAGAGTCATTTCATGTGTGTTCTTTTCACATACCACATATGGATCCACCAGTGTCATTGCATGTGTGTTCTCTTCAGAGACCACACATGGATCCACCAGTGTTATTGCATGTGTGTTCTTGTTACTAACAACAACCAGACTCATTGCATGTGTGTTCTTTTCACATATCACATATGGATCCACCAGTGTCATTGCATGTGTGTTCTTTTCACAATCCACCTATGGATCCACCAGTGTCATTGCATGTGTGTTCTTTTTACTAACAACAACCAGAGTCATTGCATGTGTGTTCTTTTCACATACCACATATGGATCTACTAGTGTCATTGCATGTGTGCTCTTTTTACTAACAACAACCAGAGTCATTGCATGTGTGTTCTCTTTAGAGACCACACATGGATCCACCAGTGTCATTGCATGTGTGTTCTTTTTACTAACAACAACCAGAGTCATTGAAATGTGTGTTCTCTTTAGAGACCACACATGGATCCACTAGTGTCATTGCATGTGTGTTCTTTTTACTAACAACAACCAGAGTCATTGCATGTGTGTTCTCTTCAGAGACCACACATGGATCCACCGGTGTCATTGCATGTGTGTTCTTTTTACTAACAACAACCAGACTCATTGAAATGTGTGTTTTGTTCAGAGACCACTGATGGATCCACCAGTGTCATTGCATGTGTGTTCTTTTTACTAACAACAACCAGTGTCATTGCATGTGTGTTCTTTTCACATACCACATATGGATCCACCAGTGCCATTGCATGTGTGCTTTTTTTACTAACAACAACCAGTGTCATTGCATGTGTGTTCTTTTCACATACCACATATGGATCCAACAGTCATTGTAATGTGTGTTCTCTTCAGAGACTACACATGGATCCACCAGTGTTATTGCATGTGTGTTCTTATTACTAACAACAACCAAAGTCATTGCATGTGTGTTCTTTTCACATGCCACATATGGATCCACTAGTGTCATTGCATGTGTGCTTTATTTACTAACAACAACCAGAGTCATTTCATGTGTGTTCTTTTCACATACCACATATGGATCCACCAGTGTCATTGCATGTGTGTTCTTTTCAGAGACCACACATGGATCCACCAGTGTTATTGCATGTGTGTTCTTGTTACTAACAACAACCAGAGTCATTGCATGTGTGTTCTTTTCACATATCACATATGGATCCACCAGTGTCATTGCATGTGTGTTCTTTTCACAATCCACCTATGGATCCACCAGTGTCATTGCATGTGTGTTATTTTTACTAACAACAACTAGAGTCATTGCATGTGTGTTCTTTTCACATACCACATATGGATCTAATAGTGTCATTGCATGTGTGCTCTTTTTACTAACAACAACCAGAGTCATTGCATGTGTGTTCTCTTTAGGGACCACACATGGATCCACCAGTGTCATTGCATGTGTGTTCTTTTTACTAACAACAACCAGAGTCATTGAAATGTGTGTTCTCTTCAGAGACCACACATGGATCCACTAGTGTCATTACATGTGTGTTCTTTTTACTAACAACAACCAGAGTCATTGGATGTGCGTTCTCTTCAGAGACCACATATGGATCCACTAGTGTCATTGCATGTGTGTTCTTTTTACTAACAACAACCAGAGTCATTGAAATATGTGTTCTCTTCAGATACCACACATGGATCCACCAGTGTCATTGCATGTGTGTTCTTTTTACTAACAACAACCAGAGTCATTGCATGTGTGTTCTTTTCACATACCACATATGGATCCACCAGTGTCATTGCATGTGTGCTCTTTTTACTAACAACAACTAGAGTCATTGCATGTGTGTTCTCTTCAGAGACCACACATGGATCCATCAGTGTCATTACATGTGTGTTCTTTTTACTAACAACAACCAGAGTCATTGAAATGTGTTTTCTCTTCAGAGACCACACATGGATCCACCAATGTCATTGCATGCGTATTATTTTTACTAATAACAACCAGTGTCATTGCATGTGTGTTCTTTCATAATCCACCTATGGATCCACCAGTGTCATTGCATGTGTGATCTTTTACTAACAACAACTGGATTCATTTCATGTGTGTTCTTTTCACATACCACATATGCATCCACCAATGTCATTGAAATGTGTGTTCTTTCAGAGACCACATGGATCCACCAGTGTCATTACATGTGTGTTCTTTTACTAACAACAACTGAGTCATTGCATGTGTGTTCTTTTCATACCACATATGGATCCACCAGTGTCATTACATGTGTGCTCTTTTCACAATCCACCTATGGATCCACCAGTGTCATTGCATGTGTGTTCTTTTACTAACAACAACTAGAGTCATTGAAATGTGTGTTCTTTCACATACCACATATAGACCCACCAGTGTCATTGCATGTGTGTTCTTTTTACTAAGAATAACTAGAGTCATGTCATGTGTGTTCTTTTTACTAACAACAACCAGAGTCATTGAAATGTGTTTTCTCTTCAGATACCACACATGGATCCACCAGTGTCATTGCATGTGTGTTCTTTTTACTAATAACAACCAGTGTCATTGCATGTGTGTTCTTTTCACATACCACATATGGATCCACAAGTGTCATTGCATGTGTGCTCTTTTTACTAACAACAACAAGAGTCATTGCATGTGTGTTCTTCAGAGACCACACATGGATCCACCAGTGTTATTGCATGTGTATTCTTTTTACTAACAACAACCAGTGTCATGGCATGTGTGTTCTGTTCACGATCCACCTATGGATCCACCAATGTCATTGCATGTGTGTTCTTACTAACAATAACTAGATTCATTTCATGTCTGTTCTTTTCACATACCACATATGGATCCACCAATGTCATTGAAATGTATGTTCTCTTCAGAGACCACACATGCATCCACCAGTGTCATTACATGTGTGTTCTTTTTACTAACAACAATTGTAGTCAGTGCATGTATGGTCATTTCACATACCACCTATGGATCCACCAGTGTCATTGCATGTGTGCTCTTTTCACAATCCACCTATGGATTCAGCAGTGTCATTCCATGTGTGTTCTTTTTATTAACAACAACTGGAGTCCTTTCATGACTGTTCTTTTCACATACCACATATCGATCCACCAGTGTCATTGAAATGTGTGTTCTCTTCAGAGACCACAAATGGATCCACTAGTGTCATTACATGTGTGTTCTTTTTACTAACAACAACTAGAGTCATTACATGTGTGTTCTTTTCAAATACCACATATGGAACAACCAAAGTCATTGCATGTGTGTTCTTTTCACAATCCACCTATGGATCCACCAGTGTCATGACATGTGTGTTCTTTTTACTAACAACAACCAGAGTCATTGAAATGTGTGTTCTCTTCAGAGAACACACTTGGATCCACCAGTGTCATTGCATGTGTGTTCTTTTTAGTAAAAACAACCAGTGTCATTGCATGTGTGTTCTTTTCACAATCCACCTATGGATCCACCAGTGTCATTACATGTGTGCTTTTTTTACTAACAACAACCAGAGTCATTTCATGTGTGTTCTTTTCACATACCACATATGGCTCCACCAGTGTCATTACATGTGTGCACTTTTTACTAACAACAACCAGAGTCATTACATGTCTGTTCTTTTCAGAGACCACACATGGGTCCACCAGTGTCATTGCATGTGTGTTCTTTTTACTAACAACAACCAGAGTCATTGAAATGTGTGTTCTCTTCAGAGACCACACATGGATCCACCAGTGTCATTGCATGTGTGTTCTTTTTACTAATAACAACCAGTGTCATTGGATGTGTTTTCTTTTCACATACCACATATGGATCCACAAGTGCCATTGCATGTGTGTTCTTTTCACAATCCACCTATGGATCCACTAGTGTCATTCCATGTGTGTTCTTTTTAGTAACAACAACTAGAGTCATTTCATGACTGTTCTTTTCACATACCACATATGGATCCACCAGTGACATTGAAATGTGTGTTCTCTTTAGAGACCACACATGGATCCACAAGTGTCATTGCATGTGAGTTCTTTTTACTAACAACAACTGGAGACATTGCATGTGTGTTCTTTTCACATACCACATATGGATCCACCAGTGTCATTGCATGTGTGCTCTTTTCACAATCCACCTATGGATCCACCAGTCTCATTGCATGTGTGTTCTTTTTACTAACAACAACTGGAGTCATTTCATGACTGTTCTTTTCACATACCACATATGGATCCACCAGTGTCATTGCATGTGTGTTCTTTTACTAACCAGAACTAGAGTCATTGCATGTGTGTTCTTTTCACATACCACATATGGATCCACCAGAGTCATTGCATGTGTGCTCTTTTCACAATCCACCTATGGATCCACCAGTGTCATTGCATGTGTGTTCTTTTTACTAACAACAACCAGAGTCATTGAAATGTGTGTATTTTTCACATACCACATATGGATCCACCAGTGTCAATGCATGTGTGCACTTTTACTAACAACAACCAGAGTCATTACATGTGTTCTTTTTCAGAGACCACATGAGTCCACCAGAGTCATTGCATGTGTGTTCTTTTTACTAATAACAACCAGAGTCATTGAAATGTGTGTTCTCTTCAGAGACCACACATGGATCCACCAGTGTCATTGCATGTGTGTTCTTTTTACTAACAACAACCAGAGTCATTGCATGTGTGTTCTTTTCACATACCACATATGGATCCACCAGTGTCATTGCATGTGTGTTCTTTTCACAATCCACCTATGGATCCACCAGTGTCATTACATGTGTGTTCTTTTTACTAACAACAACTGGAGTCATTGGATGTGTGTTCTTTTCACATACCACATATGGATCCACCAATTTCATTGCATGTGTGCTCTTTTTACTAACAGCAACCAGAGTCATTGCATGTGTGTTCTCTTTAGAGACCACACATGGATCCACCAGTGTCATTGCATGTGTGTTCTTTTTATTAACAACAACCAGAGCCATTGAAATGTGTGTTCTCTTCAGAGTCCACACATGGATCCACCAGTGTTATTGCATGTGTGTTCTTTTTACTAACAACAACCAGAGTCATTGCATGTGTGTTCTTTTCACATGCCACATATGGATCCACCAGTGTCATTGCATGTGTGTTGTTTTCACAATCCACCTATGGATCTACCAGTCTCATTGCATGTGTGTTCTTTTTACTAACAACAACTGGAGTCATTTCATGACTGTTCTTTTCACATACCACATATGGATCCACCAGTGTCATTACATGTGTGTTCTTTTTACTAACAACAACTGGAGTCATTGCATGTGTGTTCTTTTCACATACCACATATGGAACAACTAGAGTCATTGCATGTGTGCTCTTTTCACAATCCACCTATGGATCCACCAGTGTCATTGCATGTGTGTTCTTTTTACTAACAACAACCAGAGTCATTGCATGTGTGTTCTTTTCACATACCACATATGGATCCACCAGTGTCATTGCATGTGTGCACTTTTTACTAACAACAACCAGAGTCATTACATGTGTGTTCTTTTTAGAGACCACACATGGGTCCACCAGTGTCATTGCATGTGTGTTCTTTTTACTAACAACAACCAGAGTCATTGAAATGTGTGTTCTCTTCAGAGACCACACATGGATCCACCAGTGTCATTGCATGTGTGTTCTTTTTACTAATAACAACCAGTGTCATTGGATGTGTTTTCTTTTCACATACCACATATGGATCCACCAGTGCCATTGCATGTGTGTTCTTTTCACAATCCACCTATGGATCCACTAGTGTCATTGCATGTGTGTTCTTTTTACTAACAACAACTAGAGTCATTCCATGACTGTTCTTTTCACATACCACATATGGATCCACCAGTGTCATTGCATGTGTGTTCTTTTCACAATCCACCTATGGATCCACCAGTGTCATTGCATGTGTGTTCTTTTTAGTAACAACAACTAGAGTCATTTCATGTGTGTTCTTTTCACATACCACATATGGATCCACCAGTGTCATTGAAATGTGTGTTCTCTTAAGAGACCACACATGGATCCACCAGTGTCATTGCATGTGTGTTCTTTTTACTAACAACAACTAGAGTCATTGCATGTGTGTTCTTTTCACATACCACATATGGATCCACCAGTGTCATTGCATGTGTGCTCTTTTCACAATCCACCTATGGATCCACCAGTCTCATTGCATGTGTGTTATTTTTTGTAACAACAACTGGAGTCATTTCATGTGTGTTCTTTCACATACCACATATGGATCCACCAGTGTCATTGCATGTGTGTTCTTTTTACTAACAACAACTGGAGTCATTGCATGTGTGTTCTTTTCACATACCACATATGGATCCACCGTTGTCATTGCATGTGTGCTCTTTTCACAATCCACCTATGGATCCACCAGTGTCATTGCATGTGTGTTCTTTTTACTAACAACAACCAGAGTCATTGAAATGTGTGTTCTTTTCACATACCACATATGGATCCACCAGTGTCATTGCATGTGTGCACTTTTTACTAACAACAACCAGAGTCATTACATGTGTGTTCTTTTCAGAGACCACACATGAGTCCACCAGTGTCATTGCATGTGTGTTCTTTTTACTAACAACAACCAGAGTCATTGAAATGTGTGTTCTCTTCAGAGACCACACATGGATCCACCAGTGTCATTGCATGTGTGTTCTTTTTACTAACAACAACCAGAGTCATTGCATGTGTGTTCTTTTCACATACCACATATGGATCCACCAGTGTCATTGCATGTGTGCTCTTTTTACTAACAACAACGAGAGTCATTGCATGTGTGTTCTCTTCAGATACCACACATGGATCCACCAGTGTCATTGCATGTGTGTTCTTTTTACTACCAACAACCAGAGTCATTGAAATGTGTGTTCTTTTCACATACCACATATGGATCCACCAGTGTCATTGCATGTGTGTTCTTTTCACAATCCACCTATGGATCCACCAGTGTCATTACATGTGTGTTCTTTTTACTAACAACAACTGGAGTCATTGGATGTGTGTTCTTTTCACATACCACATATGGATCCACCAATTTCATTGCATGTGTGCTCTTTTTACTAACAGCAACCAGAGTCATTGCATGTGTGTTCTTTTTATTAACAACAACCAGAGCCATTGAAATGTGTGTTCTCTTCAGAGACCACACATGGATCCACCAGTGTTATTGCATGTGTGTTCTTGTTACTAAAAACAACCAGTCATTGCATGTGTGTTCTTTTCACATGCCACATATGGATCCACCAGTGTCATTGCATGTGTGTTCTTTTCACAATCCACCTATGGATCCACCAGTGTCATTGCATGTGTGTTGTTTTCACAATCCACCTATGGATCCACCAGTGTCATTGCATGTGTGTTCTTTTTACTAACAACAACCAGAGTCATTGCATGACTGTTCTTTTCACATACAACATATGGATCCATAGTGTCATTACATGTGTGTTCTTTTTACTAACAACAACTGGAGTCATCCCATGTGTGTTCTTTTCACATACCTTATATGGAACAACCAGAGTCATTGCATGTGTGCTCTTTTCACAATCCACCTATGGATCCACCAGTGTCATTGCATGTGTGTTCTTTTTACTAACAACAACCAGAGTCATTGCATGTGTGTTCTTTTCACATACCACATATGGATCCACCAGTGTCATTGCATGTGTGCACTTTTTACTAACAACAACCAGAGTCATTACATGTGTGTTCTTTTCAGAGACCACACATGAGTCCACCAGTGTCATTGCATGTGTGTTCTTTTTACTAACAACAACCAGAGTCATTGAAATGTGTGTTCTCTTCAGAGACCACACATGGATCCACCAGTGTCATTGCATGTGTGTTCTTTTTACTAACAACAACCAGAGTCATTGCATGTGTGTTCTTTTCACATACCACATATGGATCCACCAGTGTCATTGCATGTGTGTTCTTTTCACAATCCACCTATGGATCCACCAGTGTCATTACATGTGTGTTCTTTTTACTAACAACAACTGGAGTCATTGGATGTGTGTTCTTTTCACATACCACATATGGATCCACCAATTTCATTGCATGTGTGCTCTTTTTACTAACAGCAACCAGAGTCATTGCATGTGTGTTCTCTTTAGAGACCACACATGGATCCACCAGTGTCATTGCATGTGTGTTCTTTTTATTAACAACAACCAGAGCCATTGAAATGTGTGTTCTCTTCAGAGTCCACACATGGATCCACCAGTGTTATTGCATGTGTGTTCTTGTTACTAACAACAACCAGAGTCATTGCATGTGTGTTCTTTTCACATGCCACATATGGATCCACCAGTGTCATTGCATGTGTGTTGTTTTCACAATCCACCTATGGATCTACCAGTCTCATTGCATGTGTGTTCTTTTTACTAAAAACACCTGGAGTCATTTCATGACTGTTCTTTTCACATACCACATATGGATCCACCGGTGTCATTACATGTGTGTTCTTTTTACTAACAACAACTGGAGTCATCGCATGTGTGTTATTTTCTCATACCACATATGGAACAACCAGAGTCATTGCATGTGTGCTCTTTTCACAATCCACCTATGGATCCACCAGTGTCATTGCATGTGTGTTCTTTTTACTAACAACAACCAGAGTCATTGCATGTGTGTTCTTTTCACATACGACATATGGATCCACCAGTGTCATTGCATGTGTGCACTTTTTACTAACAACAACCAGAGTCATTACATGTCTGTTCTTTTCAGAGACCACACATGGGTCCACCAGTGTCATTGCATGTGTGTTCTTTTACTAACAACAACCAGAGTCATTGAAATGTGTGTTCTCTTGAGACCACACATGGATCCACCAGTGTCATTGCATGTGTGTTCTTTTTACTAATAACAACCAGTGTCATTGGATGTGTTTTCTTTTCACATACCACATATGGATCCACCAGTGCCATTGCATGTGTGTTCTTTTCACAATCCACCTATGGATCCACTAATGTCATTCCATGTGTGTTCTTTTTACTAACAACAACTAGAGTCATTTCATGACTGTTCTTTTCACATACCACATATGGATCCACCAGTGCCATTGCATGTGTGTTCTTTTCACAATCCACCTATGGATCCACTAGTGTCATTCCATGTGTGTTCTTTTTAGTAACAACAACTAGAGTCATTTCATGACTGTTCTTTTCACATACCACATATGGATCCACCAGTGACATTGAAATGTGTGTTCTCTTAAGAGACCACACATGGATCCACCAGTGTCATTGCATGTGTGTTCTTTTTACTAACAACAACTAGAGACATTGCATGTGTGTTCTTTTCACATACCACATATGGATCCACCAGTGTCATTGCATGTGTGCTCTTTTCACAATCCACCTATGGATCCACCAGTCTCATTGCATGTTTGTTATTTCTTCTAACAACAACTGGAGTCATTTCATGACTGTTTCTTTTCACATACCACATATGGATCCACCAATGTCATTGCATGTGTGCTTCTTTTACTAACAACAACTGGAGTCATTGCATGTGTGTTCTTTTCACATACCACATATGGATCCACCGTTGTCATTGCATGTGTGCTCTTTTCACAATCCACCTATGGATCCACCAGTGTCATTGCATGTGTGTTCTTTTTACTAACAACAACCAGAGTCATTGAAATGTGTGTTGTTTTCACATACCACATATGGATCCACCAGTGTCATTGCATGTGTGCACTTTTTACTAACAACAACCAGAGTCATTACATGTGTGTTCTTGTCAGAGACCACATGAGTCCACCAGTGTCATTGCATGTGTGTTCTTTTTACTAACAACAACCAGAGTCATTGAAATGTGTGTTCTCTTCAGAGACCACATGGATCCACCATGTCATTGCATGTCTGTTCTTTTTACTAACAACAACCAGAGTCATTGCATGTGTGTTCTTTTCACATACCACATATGGATCCACCAGTGTGATTGCATGTGTGCTCTTTTTACTAACAACAACTAGAGTCATTGCATGTATGTTCTCTTCAGATACCACACATGGATCCACCAGTGTCATTGCATGTGTGTTCTTTTTACTACCAACAACCAGAGTCATTGAAATGTGTGTTCTTTTCACATACCACATATGGATCCACCAGTGTCATTGCATGTGTGTTCTTTTCACAATCCACCTATCGATCCACCAGTGTCATTACATGTGTGTTCTTTTTACTAACAACAACTGGATTCATTGGATGTGTGTTCTTTTCACATACCACATATGGATCCACCAATTTCATTGCATGTGTGCTCTTTTTACTAACAGCAACCAGAGTCATTGCATGTGTGTTCTTTTTATTAACAACAACCAGAGCCATTGAAATGTGTGTTCTCTTCAGAGACCACACATGGATCCACCAGTGTTATTGCATGTGTGTTCTTGTTACTAACAACAACCAGAGTCATTGCATGTGTGTTCTTTTCACATGCCACATATGGATCCACCAGTGTCATTGCATGTGTGTTGTTTTCACAATCCACCTATGGATCTACCAGTCTCATTGCATGTGTGTTGTTTTCACAATCCACCGATGGATCTACCAGTCTCATTGCATGTGTGTTCTTTTTATTAAAAACAACTGGAGTCATTTCATGACTGTTCTTTTCACATACCACATATGGATCCACCGTTGTCATTACATGTGTGTTCTTTTTACTAACAACAACTGGAGTCATCGCATGTGTATTATTTTCTCATACCACATATGGAACAACCAGAGTCATTGCATGTGTTCTCTTTTCACAATCCACCTATGGATCCACCAGTGTCATTGCATGTGTGTTCTTTTTACTAACAACAACCAGAGTCATTGCATGTGTGTTCTTTTCACATACGACATATGGATCCACCAGTGTCATTGCATGTGTGCACTTTTTACTAACAACAACCAGAGTCATTACATGTCTGTTCTTTTCAGAGACCACACATGGGTCCACCAGTGTCATTGCATGTGTGTTCTTTTTACTAACAACAACCAGAGTCATTGAAATGTGTGTTCTCTTCAGAGACCACACATGGATCCACCAGTGTCATTGCATGTGTGTTCTTTTTACTAATAACAACCAGTGTCATTGGATGTGTTTTCTTTTCACATACCACATATGGATCCACCAGTGCCATTGCATGTGTGTTCTTTTCACAATCCACCTATGGATCCACTAGTGTCATTCCATGTGTGTTCTTTTTACTAACAACAACTAGAGTCATTTCATGACTGTTCTTTTCACATACCACATATGGATCCACCAGTGTCATTGAAATGTGTGTTCTCTTAAGAGACCACACATGGATCCACCAGTGTCATTGCATGTGTGTTATTTTTACTAACAACAACTAGAGACATTGCATGTGTGTTCTTTTCACATACCACATATGGATCCACCAGTGTCATTGCATGTGTGCTCTTTTCACAATCCACCTATGGATCCACCAGTCTCATTGCATGTGTGTTATTTTATCTAACAACAACTGGAGTCATTTCATGTCTGTTCTTTTCACATACCACATATGGATCCACCAGTGTCATTGCATGTGTGTTCTTTTTACTAACAACAACTGGAGTCATTGCATGTGTGTTCTTTTCACATACCACATATGGATCCACCACTGTCATTGCATGTGTGCTCTTTTCACAATCCACCTATGGATCCACCAGTGTCATTGCATGTGTGTTCTTTTTACTAACAACAACCAGAGTCATTGAAATGTGTGTTGTTTTCACATACCACATATGGATCCACCAGTGTCATTGGATGTGTGCACTTTTTACTAACAACAACCAGAGTCATTACATGTGTGTTCTTGTCAGAGACCACACATGAGTCCACCAGTGTCATTGCATGTGTGTTCTTTTTACTAACAACAACCAGAGTCATTGAAATGTGTGTTCTCTTCAGAGACCACACATGGATCCACCAGTGTCATTGCATGTATGTTCTTTTTACTAACAACAACCAGAGTCATTGCATGTGTGTTCTTTTCACATACCACATATGGATCCACCAGTGTCATTACATGTGTGTTCTTTTCACAATCCACCTATGGATCCACCAGTGTCATTACATGTGTGTTCTTTTTACTAACAACAACTGGAGTCATTGGATGTGTGTTCTTTTCACATACCACATATGGATCCACCAATTTCATTGCATGTGTGCTCTTTTTACTAACAGCAACCAGAGTCATTGCATGTGTGTTCTCTTTAGAGACCACACATGGATCCACCAGTGTCATTGCATGTGTGTTCTTTTTATTAACAACAACCAGAGCCATTGAAATGTGTGTTCTCTTCAGAGTCCACACATGGATCCACCAGTGTTATTGCATGTGTGTTCTTGTTACTAACAACAACCAGAGTCATTGCATGTGTGTTCTTTTCACATGCCACATATGGATCCACCAGTGTCATTGCATGTGTGTTGTTTTCACAATCCACCTATGGATCTACCAGTCTCATTGCATGTGTGTTCTTTTTACTAAAAACACCTGGAGTCATTTCATGACTGTTCTTTTCACATACCACATATGGATCCACCGGTGTCATTACATGTGTGTTCTTTTTACTAACAACAACTGGAGTCATCGCATGTGTGTTATTTTCTCATACCACATATGGAACAACCAGAGTCATTGCATGTGTGCTCTTTTCACAATCCACCTATGGATCCACCAGTGTCATTGCATGTGTGTTCTTTTTACTAACAACAACCAGAGTCATTGCATGTGTTCTTTTCACATACGACATATGGATCCACCAGTGTCATTGCATGTGTGCACTTTTTACTAACAACAACCAGAGTCATTACATGTCTGTTCTTTTCAGAGACCACACATGGGTCCACCAGTGTCATTGCATGTGTGTTCTTTTTACTAACAACAACCAGAGTCATTGAAATGTGTGTTCTCTTCAGAGACCACACATGGATCCACCAGTGTCATTGCATGTGTGTTCTTTTTACTAATAACAACCAGTGTCATTGGATGTGTTTTCTTTTCACATACCACATATGGATCCACCAGTGCCATTGCATGTGTGTTCTTTTCACAATCCACCTATGGATCCACTAATGTCATTCCATGTGTGTTCTTTTTACTAACAACAACTAGAGTCATTTCATGACTGTTCTTTTCACATACCACATATGGATCCACCAGTGCCATTGCATGTGTGTTCTTTTCACAATCCACCTATGGATCCACTAGTGTCATTCCATGTGTGTTCTTTTTAGTAACAACAACTAGAGTCATTTCATGACTGTTCTTTTCACATACCACATATGGATCCACCAGTGACATTGAAATGTGTGTTCTCTTAAGAGACCACACATGGATCCACCAGTGTCATTGCATGTGTGTTCTTTTTACTAACAACAACTAGAGACATTGCATGTGTGTTCTTTTCACATACCACATATGGATCCACCAGTGTCATTGCATGTGTGCTCTTTTCACAATCCACCTATGGATCCACCAGTCTCATTGCATGTTTGTTATTTCTTCTAACAACAACTGGAGTCATTTCATGACTGTTCTTTTCACATACCACATATGGATCCACCAGTGTCATTGCATGTGTGTTCTTTTTACTAACAACAACTGGAGTCATTGCATGTGTGTTCTTTTCACATACCACATATGGATCCACCGTTGTCATTGCATGTGTGCTCTTTTCACAATCCACCTATGGATCCACCAGTGTCATTGCATGTGTGTTCTTTTTACTAACAACAACCAGAGTCATTGAAATGTGTGTTGTTTTCACATACCACATATGGATCCACCAGTGTCATTGCATGTGTGCACTTTTTACTAACAACAACCAGAGTCATTACATGTGTGTTCTTTTCAGAGACCACACATGAGTCCACCAGTGTCATTGCATGTGTGTTCTTTTTACTAACAACAACCAGAGTCATTGAAATGTGTGTTCTCTTCAGAGACCACACATGGATCCACCAGTGTCATTGCATGTCTGTTCTTTTTACTAACAACAACCAGAGTCATTGCATGTGTGTTCTTTTCACATACCACATATGGATCCACCAGTGTGATTGCATGTGTGCTCTTTTTACTAACAACAACTAGAGTCATTGCATGTATGTTCTCTTCAGATACCACACATGGATCCACCAGTGTCATTGCATGTGTGTTCTTTTTACTACCAACAACCAGAGTCATTGAAATGTGTGTTCTTTTCACATACCACATATGGATCCACCAGTGTCATTGCATGTGTGTTCTTTTCACAATCCACCTATCGATCCACCAGTGTCATTACATGTGTGTTCTTTTTACTAACAACAACTGGATTCATTGGATGTGTGTTCTTTTCACATACCACATATGGATCCACCAATTTCATTGCATGTGTGCTCTTTTTACTAACAGCAACCAGAGTCATTGCATGTGTGTTCTTTTTATTAACAACAACCAGAGCCATTGAAATGTGTGTTCTCTTCAGAGACCACACATGGATCCACCAGTGTTATTGCATGTGTGTTCTTGTTACTAACAACAACCAGAGTCATTGCATGTGTGTTCTTTTCACATGCCACATATGGATCCACCAGTGTCATTGCATGCGTGTTGTTTTCACAATCCACCTATGGATCTACCAGTCTCATTGCATGTGTGTTGTTTTCACAATCCACCTATGGATCTACCAGTCTCATTGCATGTGTGTTCTTTTTATTAAAAACAACTGGAGTCATTTCATGACTGTTCTTTTCACATACCACATATGGATCCACCGTTGTCATTACATGTGTGTTCTTTTTACTAACAACAACTGGAGTCATCGCATGTGTGTTATTTTCTCATACCACATATGGAACAACCAGAGTCATTGCATGTGTGCTCTTTTCACAATCCACCTATGGATCCACCAGTGTCATTGCATGTGTGTTCTTTTTACTAACAACAACCAGAGTCATTGCATGTGTGTTCTTTTCACATACGACATATGGATCCACCAGTGTCATTGCATGTGTGCACTTTTTACTAACAACAACCAGAGTCATTACATGTCTGTTCTTTTCAGAGACCACACATGGGTCCACCAGTGTCATTGCATGTGTGTTCTTTTTACTAACAACAACCAGAGTCATTGAAATGTGTGTTCTCTTCAGAGACCACACATGGATCCACCAGTGTCATTGCATGTGTGTTCTTTTTACTAATAACAACCAGTGTCATTGGATGTGTTTTCTTTTCACATACCACATATGGATCCACCAGTGCCATTGCATGTGTGTTCTTTTCACAATCCACCTATGGATCCACTAGTGTCATTCCATGTGTGTTCTTTTTACTAACAACAACTAGAGTCATTTCATGACTGTTCTTTTCACATACCACATATGGATCCACCAGTGTCATTGAAATGTGTGTTCTCTTAAGAGACCACACATGGATCCACCAGTGTCATTGCATGTGTGTTATTTTTACTAACAACAACTAGAGACATTGCATGTGTGTTCTTTTCACATACCACATATGGATCCACCAGTGTCATTGCATGTGTGCTCTTTTCACAATCCACCTATGGATCCACCAGTCTCATTGCATGTGTGTTATTTTATCTAACAACAACTGGAGTCATTTCATGACTGTTCTTTTCACATACCACATATGGATCCACCAGTGTCATTGCATGTGTGTTCTTTTTACTAACAACAACTGGAGTCATTGCATGTGTGTTCTTTTCACATACCACATATGGATCCACCACTGTCATTGCATGTGTGCTCTTTTCACAATCCACCTATGGATCCACCAGTGTCATTGCATGTGTGTTCTTTTTACTAACAACAACCAGAGTCATTGAAATGTGTGTTGTTTTCACATACCACATATGGATCCACCAGTGTCATTGGATGTGTGCACTTTTTACTAACAACAACCAGAGTCATTACATGTGTGTTCTTGTCAGAGACCACACATGAGTCCACCAGTGTCATTGCATGTGTGTTCTTTTTACTAACAACAACCAGAGTCATTGAAATGTGTGTTCTCTTCAGAGACCACACATGGATCCACCAGTGTCATTGCATGTATGTTCTTTTTACTAACAACAACCAGAGTCATTGCATGTGTGTTCTTTTCACATACCACATATGGATCCACCAGTGTCATTGCATGTGTGTTCTTTTCACAATCCACCTATGGATCCACCAGTGTCATTACATGTGTGTTCTTTTTACTAACAACAACTGGAGTCATTGGATGTGTGTTCTTTTCACATACCACATATGGATCCACCAATTTCATTGCATGTGTGCTCTTTTTACTAACAACAACCAGAGTCATTGCATGTGTGTTCTCTTTAGAGACCACACATGGATCCACCAGTGTCATTGCATGTGTGTTCTTTTTATTAACAACAACCAGAGCCATTGAAATGTGTGTTCTCTTCAGAGACCACACATGGATCCACCAGTGTTATTGCATGTGTGTTCTTGTTACTAACAACAACCAGAGTCATTGCATGTGTGTTCTTTTCACATGCCACATATGGATCCACCAGTGTCATTGCATGTGTGTTGTTTTCACAATCCACCTATGGATCTACCAGTCTCATTGCATGTGTGTTCTTTTTACTAAAAACAACTGGAGTCATTTCATGACTGTTCTTTTCACATACCACATATGGATCCACCGGTGTCATTACATGTGTGTTCTTTTTACTAACAACAACTGGAGTCATCGCATGTGTGTTATTTTCTCATACCACATATGGAACAACCAGAGTCATTGCATGTGTGCTCTTTTCACAATCCACCTATGGATCCACCAGTGTCATTGCATGTGTGTTCTTTTTACTAACAACAACCAGAGTCATTGCATGTGTGTTCTTTTCACATACGACATATGGATCCACCAGTGTCATTGCATGTGTGCACTTTTTACTAACAACAACCAGAGTCATTACATGTCTGTTCTTTTCAGAGACCACACATGGGTCCACCAGTGTCATTGCATGTGTGATCTTTTACTAACAACAACCAGAGTCATTGAAATGTGTGTTCTCTTCAGAGACCACACATGGATCCACCAGTGTCATTGCATGTGTGTTCTTTTTACTAATAACAACCAGTGTCATTGGATGTGTTTTCTTTTCACATACCACATATGGATCCACCAGTGCCATTGCATGTGTGTTCTTTTCACAATCCACCTATGGATCCACTAATGTCATTCCATGTGTGTTCTTTTTACTAACAACAACTAGAGTCATTTCATGTCTGTTCTTTTCACATACCACATATGGATCCACCAGTGCCATTGCATGTGTGTTCTTTTCACAATCCACCTATGGATCCACTAGTGTCATTCCATGTGTGTTCTTTTTACTAACAACAACTAGAGTCATTTCATGTGTGTTCTTTTCACATACCACATATGGATCCACCAGTGACATTGAAATGTGTGTTCTCTTAAGAGACCACACATGGATCCACCAGTGTCATTGCATGTGTGTTCTTTTTACTAACAACAACTGGAGACATTGCATGTGTGTTCTTTTCACATACCACATATGGATCCACCAGTGTCATTGCATGTGTGCTCTTTTCACAATCCACCTATGGATCCACCAGTCTCATTGCATGTGTGTTATTTTTTCTAACAACAACTGGAGTCATTTCATGACTGTTCTTTTCACATACCACATATGGATCCACCAGTGTCATTGCATGTGTGTTCTTTTTACTAACAACAACTGGAGTCATTGCATGTGTGTTCTTTTCACATACCACATATGGATCCACCGTTGTCATTGCATGTGTGCTCTTTTCACAATCCACCTATGGATCCACCAGTGTCATTGCATGTGTGTTCTTTTTACTAACAACAACCAGAGTCATTGAAATGTGTGTTGTTTTCACATACCACATATGGATCCACCAGTGTCATTGCATGTGTGCACTTTTTACTAACAACAACCAGAGTCATTACATGTGTGTTCTTTTCAGAGACCACACATGAGTCCACCAGTGTCATTGTATGTGTTTTTTTTACTAACAACAACCAGAGTCATTGAAATGTGTGTTCTTTTCAGAGACCACACATGGATCCACCAGTGTCATTGCATGTGTGTTCTTTTTACTAACAACAACCAGAGTCATTGCATGTGTGTTCTTTTCACATACCACATATGGATCCACCAGTGTGATTGCATGTGTGCTCTTTTTACTAACAACAACTAGAGTCATTGCATGTATGTTCTCTTCAGATACCACACATGGATCCACCAGTGTCATTGCATGTGTGTTCTTTTTACTAACAACAACCAGAGTCATTGCATGTGTGTTCTTTTCACATACCACATATGGATCCACCAGTGTCATTGCATGTGTGTTCTTTTCACAATCCACCTATGGATCCACCAGTGTCATTACATGTGTGTTCTTTTTACTAACAACAACTGGAGTCATTGGATGTGTGTTCTTTTCACATACCACATATGGATCCACCAATTTCATTGCATGTGTGCTCTTTTTACTAACAGCAACCAGAGTCATTGCATGTGTGTTCTTTTTATTAACAACAACCAGAGTCATTGAAATGTGTGTTCTCTTCAGAGACCACACATGGATCCACCAGTGTTATTGCATGTGTGTTCTTGTTACTAACAACAACCAGAGTCATTGCATGTGTGTTCTTTTCACATGCCACATATGGATCCACCAGTGTCATTGCATGTGTGTTGTTTTCACAATCCACCTATGGATCTACCAGTCTCATTGCATGTGTGTTGTTTTCACAATCCACCGATGGATCTACCAGTCTCATTGCATGTGTGTTCTTTTTATTAAAAACAACTGGAGTCATTTCATGACTGTTCTTTTCACATACCACATATGGATCCACCGTTGTCATTACATGTGTGTTCTTTTTACTAACAACAACTGGAGTCATCGCATGTGTGTTATTTTCTCATACCACATATGGAACAACCAGAGTCATTGCATGTGTGCTCTTTTCACAATCCACCTATGGATCCACCAGTGTCATTGCATGTGTGTTCTTTTTACTAACAACAACCAGAGTCATTGCATGTGTGTTCTTTTCACATACCACATATGGATCCACCAGTGTCATTGCATGTGTGCACTTTTTACTAACAACAACCAGAGTCATTACATGTGTGTTCTTTTCAGAGACCACACATGGGTCCACCAGTGTCATTGCATGTGTGTTCTTTTTACTAACAACAACCAGAGTCATTGAAATGTGTGTTCTCTTCAGAGACCACACATGGATCCACCAGTGTCATTGCATGTGTGTTCTTTTTACTAATAACAACCAGTGTCATTGGATGTGTTTTCTTTTCACATACCACATATGGATCCACCAGTGCCATTGCATGTGTGTTCTTTTCACAATCCACCTATGGATCCACTAGTGTCATTCCATGTGTGTTCTTTTTACTAACAACAACTAGAGTCATTTCATGACTGTTCTTTTCACATACCACATATGGATCCACCAGTGTCATTGAAATGTGTGTTCTCTTAAGAGACCACACATGGATCCACCAGTGTCATTGCATGTGTGTTCTTTTTACTAACAACAACTGGAGACATTGCATGTGTGTTCTTTTCACATACCACATATGGATCCACCAGTGTCATTGCATGTGTGCTCTTTTCACAATCCACCTATGGATCCACCAGTCTCATTGCATGTGTGTTATTTTATCTAACAACAACTGGAGTCATTTCATGACTGTTCTTTTCACATACCACATATGGATCCACCAGTGTCATTGCATGTGTGTTCTTTTTACTAACAACAACTGGAGTCATTGCATGTGTGTTCTTTTCACATACCACATATGGATCCACCACTGTCATTGCATGTGTGCTCTTTTCACAATCCACCTATGGATCCACCAGTGTCATTGCATGTGTGTTCTTTTTACTAACAACAACCAGAGTCATTGAAATGTGTGTTGTTTTCACATACCACATATGGATCCACCAGTGTCATTGCATGTGTGCACTTTTTACTAACAACAACCAGAGTCATTACATGTGTGTTCTTTTCAGAGACCACACATGAGTCCACCAGTGTCATTGCATGTGTGTTCTTTTTACTAACAACAACCAGAGTCATTGAAATGTGTGTTCTCTTCAGAGACCACACATGGATCCACCAGTGTCATTGCATGTGTGTTCTTTTTACTAACAACAACCAGAGTCATTGCATGTGTGTTCTTTTCACATACCACATATGGATCCACCAGTGTCATTGCATGTGTGTTCTTTTCACAATCCACCTATGGATCCACCAGTGTCATTACATGTGTGTTCTTTTTACTAACAACAACTGGAGTCATTGGATGTGTGTTCTTTTCACATACCACATATGGATCCACCAATTTCATTGCATGTGTGCTCTTTTTACTAATAGCAACCAGAGTCATTGCATGTGTGTTGTTTTCACATACCACATATGGATCCACCAGTGTCATTACATGTGTGTTCTTTTTACTAACAACAACCAGAGTCATTGAAATGTGTGTTCTCTTCAGAGACCACACATGGATCCACCAGTGTTATTGCATGTGTGTTCTTGTTACTAACAACAACCAGAGTCATTGCATGCGTGTTCTTTTCACATGCCACATATGGATCCACCAGTGTCATTGCATGTGTGTTGTTTTCACAATCCACCTATTGATCCACCAGTCTCATTGCATGTGTGTTCTTTTTACTAACAACAACTGGAGTCATTGCATGTGTGTTGTTTTCACATACCACATATGGATCCACCAGTGTCATTACATGTGTGTTCTTTTTACTAACAACAACTGGAGTCATCGCATGTGTGTTCTTTTCACATACCAAATATGGAACAACTAGAGTCATTGCATGTGTGCTCTTTTCACAATCCACCTATGGATCCACCACTGTCATTGCATGTGTGTTCTTTTTACTAACAACAACCAGAGTCATTGCATGTGTGTTGTTTTCACATACCACATATGGATCCACCAGTGTCATTGCATGTGTGCACTTTTTACTAACAACAACCAGAGTCATTACATGTCTGTTCTTTTCAGAGACCACACATGGGTCCACCAGTGTCATTGCATGTGTGTTCTTTTTACTAACAACAACCAGAGTCATTGAAATGTGTGTTCTCTTCAGAGACCACACATGGATCCACCAGTGTCATTGCATGTGTGTTCTTTTTACTAATAACAACCAGTGTCATTGGATGTGTTTTCTTTTCACATACCACATATGGATCCACCAGTGCCATTGCATGTGTGTTCTTTTCACAATCCACCTATGGATCCACTAGTGTCATTGCATGTGTGTTCTTTTTACTAACAACAACTAGAGTCATTTCATGACTGTTCTTTTCACATACCACATATGGATCCACCAGTGCCATTGCATGTGTGTTCTTTTCACAATCCACCTATGGATCCACTAGTGTCATTGCATGTGTGTTCTTTTTACTAACAACAACTAGAGTCATTTCATGACTGTTCTTTTCACATACCACATATGGATCCACCAGTGTTATTGAAATGTGTGTTCTCTTAAGAGACCACACATGGATCCACCAGTGTCATTGCATGTGTGTTCTTTTTACTAACAACAACTGGAGACATTGCATGTGTGTTCTTTTCACATACCACATATGGATCCACCAGTGTCATTGCATGTGTGCTCTTTTCACAATCCACCTATGGATCCACCAGTCTCATTGCATGTGTGTTATTTTTACTAACAACAACTGGAGTCATTTCATGACTGTTCTTTTCACATACCACATATGGATCCACCAGTCTCATTGCATGTGTGTTCTTTTTACTAACAACAACTAGAGTCATTGCATGTGTGTTCTTTTCACTTACCACATATGGATTAACCACTGTCATTGCATGTGTGCTCTTTTTACTAACAACAACACCTATGGATCCACCAGTGTCATTGCATGTGTGTTCTTTTTACTAACAACAACCAGAGTCATTGAAATGTGTGTTGTTTTCACATACCACATATGGATCCACCAGTGTCATTGCATGTGTGCACTTTTTACTAACAACAACCAGAGTCATTACATGTGTGTTCTTTTCAGAGACCACACATGGGTCCACCAGTGTCATTGCATGTGTGTTCTTTTTACTAACAACAACCAGAGTCATTGAAATGTGTGTTCTCTTCAGAGACCACACATGGATCCACCAGTGTCATTGCATTTCTGTTCTTTTTACTAACAACAACCAGAGTCATTGCATGTGTGTTCTTTTCACATACCACATATGGATCCACCAGTGTCATTGCATGTGTGTTCTTTTCACAATCCACCTATGGATCCACCAGTGTCATTATATGTGTTCTTTTTACTAACAACAACTGGAGTCATTGGATGTGTGTTCTTTTCACATACCACATATGGATCCACCAGTTTCATTGCATGTGTGCTCTTTTTACTAACAACAACCAGAGTCATTGCATGTGTGCTCTCTTTAGAGACCACACATGGATCCGCCAGTGTCATTGCATGTGTGTTCTTTTTATTAACAACAACCAGAGTCATTGAAATGTGTGATCTCTTCAGAGACCACACATGGATCCACCAGTGTTATTGCATGTGTGTTCTTGTTACTAACAACAACCAGAGTCATTGCATGCGTGTTCTTTTCACATGCCACATATGGATCCACCAGTGTCATTGCATGTGTGTTGTTTTCACAATCCACCTATTGATCCACCAGTCTCATTGCATGTGTGTTCTTTTTACTAACAACAACTGGAGTCATTTCATGACTGTTCTTTTCACATACCACATATGGATCCACCAGTGTCATTACATGTGTGTTCTTTTTACTAACAACAACTGGAGTCATCGCATGTGTGTTCTTTTCACATACCAAATATGGAACAACCAGAGTCATTGCATGTGTGCTCTTTTCACAATCCACCTATGGATCCACCACTGTCATTGCATGTGTGTTCTTTTTACTAACAACAACCAGAGTCATTGCATGTGTGTTCTTTTCACATACCACATATGGATCCACCAGTGTCATTGCATGTGTGCACTTTTTACTAACAACCAGAGTCAATACATGTCTGTTCTTTTCAGAGACCACACATGGGTCCACCAGTGTCATTGCATGTGTGTTCTTTTTACTAACAACAACCAGAGTCATTGAAATGTGTGTTCTCTTCAGAGACCACACATGGATCCACCAGTGTCATTGCATGTGTGTTCTTTTTACTAATAACAACCAGTGTCATTGGATGTGTTTTCTTTTCACATACCACATATGGATCCACCAGTGTCATTGCATGTGTGTTCTTTTCACAATCCACCTATGGATCCACTAGTGTCATTGCATGTGTGTTCTTTTTACTAGCAACAACCAGAGTCATTGAAATGTGTGTTCTCTTTAGAGACCACACATGGATCCACCAGAGTCATTGCATGTGTGTTCTTTTGCTAACAACAACTAGTGTCATTGCATGTGTGTTCTTTTCACATACCACATATGGATCCACCAGTGTCATTGCATGTTTGCTTTTTTACTAACAACAACCAGAGTCATTTCATGTGTGTTCTTTTCACATACCACATATGGATCCACCAGAGTCATTGAAATGTGTGTTCTCTTCAGAGACCACACATGGATCCACCAGTGTTATTGCATGTGTGTTCTTGTTACTAACAAAAACCAGAGTCATTGCATGTGTGTTCTTTTCACATGCCACATATGGATCCACTAGTGTTATTGCATGTGTGTTCTTTTCACAATCCACCTATGGATCCACCAGTCTCATTGCATGTGTATTCTTTTTACTAACAACAACTAGAGTCATTTCATGATTGTTCTTTTCACATGCCACATATGGATCCACCAGTGTCATTGAAATGTGTGTTCTCTTCAGAGACTACACAAGGATCCACCAGTGTCATTACATGTGTGTTCTTTTTACTAACAACAACTGGAGTAATTGCATGTGTGTTCTTTTCACATACCACATATGGAACAACCAGAGTCATTGCATGTGTGCTCTTTTCACAATCCACCAAAGGATCCACCAGTGTCATTGCATGTGTGTTCTTTCTACTAACAACAACCAGAGTCATTGCATGTGTGTTCTTTTCACATACCACATATGGATCCACTAGTGTCATTGCATGTGTGCTCTTTTTACTAACAACAACCAAAGTCATTGCATGTATGTTCTCTTCAGAGACCAGACATGGATCCACTAGTGTCATTGCATGTGTGTTCTTTTTACTAACAACAACCAGAGTCATTGAAATGTGTGTTCTCTTCAGAGACCACACATGGATCCACCAGTGTCATTCCATGTGTGTCATTTTTACTAACAACAACCAGTGTCATTGCATGTGTGTTCTTTTCACATACCACATATGGATCCACCAGTGTCATTGCATGTGTGTTCTTTTCACAATCCACCTATGGATCCACGAGTGGCATTGTATGTGTGTTCTTTTTACTAACAACTGGGGTCATTTCATGACAGTTCTTTTCACATACCACATATGGATCCACTAGTGTCATGGAAATGTGTGTTCTCTTTAGAGACCACACATGGATCCACCAGTGCCATTGCATGTGTGTTCTTTTTACTAACAACAACTGGAGTCATTGCATGTGTGTTCTTTTCACATACCACATATGGATCCACCAGTGTCATTGCATGTGTGTTCTTTTTACTAACAACAACTAGAGTCATTGAAATGTGTGTTCTTTTCACATACCACATATGGATCCACCAGTGTTATTGCATGTGTGTTATTTTTACTAACAACAACCAGAGTCATTGCATGTGTGTTATTTTTAGAGACCACACATGGATCCACCGGTGTCATTGCATGTGTGTTCTTTTTACTAACAACAACCAGAGTCATTGAAATGTGTGTTCTCTTTAGAGACCACATATGGATCCACCAGTGTCATTGCATGTGTGTTCTTTTTACTAACAACAACCAGTGTCATTGCATGTGTGTTCTTTTCACATACCACATATGGATCCACCAGTGTCATTGCATGTGTGGTTTTTTACTAACAACAACCAGAGTCATTTCATATGTGTTCTTTTCACATACCACATATGGATCCACTAGAGTCATTGAAATGTGTGTTCTCTTCAGAGACCACACATGGATCCACCAGTGTTATTGCATGTGTGTTCTTGTTACTAACAACAATTAGAGTCATTGAATGTGTGTTCTTTTCACATGCCATATATGGATCCACCAGTGTCATTGCATGTGTGTTCTTTTCACAATCCACCTATGGATCCACCAGTCTCATTGCATGTGTGTTCTTTTTACTAACAACCACTAGAGTCATTTCATGACTGTTCTTTTCACATACCACATATGGATCCACCAATGTCATTGAAATGTGTCTTCTCTTTAGAGACCACACATGGATCCACCAGTGTCATTACATGTGTGTTCTTTTTACTAACAACAACTGGAATCATTGCATGTGTGTTCTTTTCACATACCACATATGGAACAACCAGAGTCATTGCATGTGTCCTCTTTTCACAATCCACCTATGGATCCACCAGTGTCATTGCATGTGTGTTCTTTCTACTAACAACAACTAGAGTCATTGCATGTGTGTTCTTTTCACATACCACATATGGATCCACCAGTGTCATTGCATGTGTGCTCTTTTTACTAACAACAACCAGAGTCATTGCATGTATGTTCTCTTCAGAGACCACACATGGATCCACCAGTGTCATTGCATGTGTGTTATTTTTACTAACAACAACCAGAGTCATTGAAATGTGTGTTCTCTTCATAGACCACACATGGATCCACCAGTGTCATTGCATGTGTGTCCTTTTTACTAACAACAACCAGTGTCATTACATGTGTGTTCTTTTCACATACCACATATGGATCCACCAGTGTCATTGCATGTGTGTTCTTTTCACAATCCACCTATGGATCCACGAGTGGCATTGCATGTGTGTTCTTTTTACTAACAACAACTGGAGTCATTTCATGACTGTTCTTTTCACATACCACATATGGATCCACCAGTGTCATTGAAATGTGTGTTCTCTTCAGAGACCACACATGGATCCACCAGTGTCATTGCATGTGTGTTCTTTTTACTAACAACAATTGGAGTCATTGCATGTGTGTTCTTTTCACATACCACATATGGATCCACCAGTGTCATTGCATGTGTGTTCTTTTCACATACCACATATGGATCCACCAATGTCATTGCATGTGTGTTCTTTTTACTAACAACAACCAGAGTCATTGCATGTGTGTTCTTTTCAGAGACCACACATGGATCCACCAGTGTCATTGCATGTGTGTTCTTTTTACTAACAACAACCAGAGTCATTGCATGTGTGTTCTTTTCACATACCACATATGGATCCACTAGAGTCATTGAAATGTGTGTTCTCTTCAGAGACCACACATGGATCCAACAGTGTTATTGCATCTGTGTTCTTGTTACTAACAACAACAACCAGAGTCATTGCATGTGTGTTATTTTCACATGCCACATATGGATCCACCAGTGTCATTGCATGTGTGTTCTTTTCACAATCCACCTATGGATCCACCAGTCTCATTGCATGTGTGTTCTTTTTAATAACAACAACTGGAGTCATTTCATGACTGTTCTTTTCACATACCACATATGGATCCACCAGTGTCATTGAAATGTGTGTTCTCTTTAGAGACCACATATGGATCCACCAGTGTCATTACATGTGTGTTCTTTTTACTAACAACAACTAGAATCATTGCATGTGTGTTCTTTTCACATACCACATATGGAACAACCAGAGTCATTGCATGTGTGCTCTTTTCACAATCCACCTATGGATCCACCAGTGTCATTGCATGTGTGTTCTTTCTACGAACAACAACCAGAGTCATTGCATGTGTGTTCTTTTCACATACCACATATGGATCCACCAGTGTGATTGCATGTGTGCTCTTTTTACTAACAACAACTAGAGTCATTGCATGTATGTTCTCTTCAGATACCACACATGGATCCACCAGTGTCATTGCATGTGTGTTCTTTTTACTAACAACAGCCAGAATCATTGAAATGTGTGTTCTCTTCAGAGACCACACATGCATCCACCAGTGTCATTGCATGTGTGTCCTTTTTACTAACAACAACCAGTGTCATTACATGTGTGTTCTTTTCACATACCACATATGGATCCACCAGTGTCATTGCATGTGTGTTCTTTTCACAATCCACCTATGGATCCACGAGTGGTATTGCATGTGTGTTCTTTTTACTAACAACAACTAGAGTCATTTCATGACTGTTCTTTTCACATACCACATATAGATCCACCAGTGTCATTGAAATGTGTGTTCTCTTCAAAGACCACACATGGATCCACCAGTGTCATTGCATGTGTGTTCTTTTTACTAACAACAACTGGAGTCATAGCATGTGTGTTCTTTTCACATACCACATATGGATCCACCAGTGTCATTGCATGTGTGTTCTTTTCACATACCACATATGGATCCACCAATGTCATTGCATGTGTATTCTTTTTACTGACAACAACCAGAGTCATTGCATGTGTGTTCTTTTTAGAGACCACACATGGATCCACCAGTGTCATTGCATGTGTGTTCTTTTTACTAAAAACAACCAGTGTCATTGCATGTGTGTTCTTTTCACATACCACATATGGATCTACCAGTGTCATTGCATGTGTGCTTTTTTACTAGCAACAACCAGAGTCATTTCATGTGTGTTCTTTTCACATACCACATATGGATCCACCAGAGTCATTGAAATGTGTGTTCTCTTCAGAGACCACACATGGATCCACGAGTGTTATTGCAAGTGTGTTCTTGTTACTAAGAACAACCAGAGTCATTGCATGTGTGTTCTTTTCACATGCCACATATGGAACAACCAGAGTCATTGCATGTGTGCTCTTTTCACAATCCACCTATGGATCCACCAGTGTCATTGCATGTGTGTTCTTTTTACTAACAAGAACCAGAGTCATTGCATGTGTGTTCTTTTCACATACCACATATGGATCCACCAGTGTCATTGCATGTGTGCTCTTTTTACTAATAACAGCCAGAGTCATTACATGTGTGTTCTCTTCAGAGACCACACATGGATCCACCAGTGTCATTGCATGTGTGTTCTTTTTACAAACAACAACCAGAGTCATTGATATGTGTGTTCTCTTCAGAGACTACACATGGATCCACTAGTGTCATTGCATGTGTGTTCTTTTTACTAACAACAACTAGAGTCATTTCATGACTATTCTTTTCACATGCCACATATGGATCCACCAGTGTTATTGAAATATGTGTTCTCTTCAGAGACCACACATGGATCCACTAGTGTCATTGCATGTGTGTTCTTTTTACTAACAACAACGGGAGTCATTGCATGTGTGTTCTTTTCACATACCACATATGTATCCACCAGTGTCATTGCACGTGTGTTCTTTTCACAATCCACCTATGGATCCACCAGTGTCATTGCATGTGTGTTCTTTTTACTAGCAACAACCAGAGTCATTCAAATGTGTGTTCTTTTCACATACCACATATGGATCCACCAGTGTCATTGCATGTGTGTTCTTTTTACTAACAACAACCAGAGTCATTGCATGTGTGTTCCCTTCAGAGACCACACATGGATCCAACAGTGTCATTGCATGTGTGTTGTTTTTACTAACAACAACTAGAGTCATTGAAATGTGTGTTCTCTTCAGAGACTACACATGGATCCACCAGTGTCATTGCATGTGTGTTCTTTTTACTAACAATAACCAGTGTCATTGCATGTGTGTTCTTTTCACAATCCGCCTATGGATCGACCAGTGCGATTGCATGTGTTCTTTTTTTACTAACAACAACCAGAGTCATTTCATGTGTGTTGTTTTCACATACCACATATGGATCCACCAGAGTCATTGAAATGTGTATTCTCTTCAGAGACCACACATGGATCGACCAGTGTTATTGCATGTGTGTTCTTGTTACTAACAACAACCAGAGTCATTGCATGTGTGTTCTATTCACATGCCACATATGGATCCACCAGTATCATTGCATGTGTGTTCTTTTCACAATCCACCTATGGATCCACCAGTCTCATTGCATGTGTGTTATTTTTACTAACAACAACTGGAGTCATTGCATGTGTGTTCTTTTCACATACCACATATGGATCCACTAGTGTCATTGCATGTGTGCTCTTTTTACTAACAACAGCCAGATTCATTGCATGTGTGTTCTCTTCAGAGACCACACATTGATCCACCAGTGTCATTACATGTGTGTTCTTTTTACTAACAACAACTGGAGTCATTGCATGTGTGTTCTTTTCACATACCACATACGGATCTACCAGTGTCATTGCATGTGTGCTCTTTTCACAATCCACCTATAGATCCACCAGTGTCATTGCATGTGTGTTCTTTTTACTAATGTGTGTTCTTTTCACATACCACATATGGATCCACCAGTGTCATTGCATGTGTGTTCTTTTTTGCTGACAACAACCAGAGTCATTGCATGTGTGTTCTTTTCAGAGACCACACATGGATCCACCAGTGTCATTGCATGTGTGTTCTTTTTACTAACAACAACCAGAGTCATTGCATGTGTGTTCTTTTCACATACCACATATGGATCCACCAGTGTCATTGCATGTGTGCACTTTTTACTAACAACAACCAAAGCATGTGTGTTCTCTTTAGAGACCACACATGTGTCCACCAGTTGAGATTTGATTGTGTAGGAACTTGTTTGCTTGCCTCCATTGTTGGAAAGATTAGGTGTAGCATTTTAACCCAAGTTTCCAATTTAGAAATATTTTCAAACCCTATTTCAAACATTTACAAACTAGAGACAAAGTCTCTGTTTGTTTTAAAGCCCAAGCTTGACCAAGCCCTTGCAAGGTAACCACATGGTGTTTTGACTGTATTTGAAACCACAGAACCCTGCAAAAATCCCCAGAATTGTTTGAATGCAATGACTCTGGTTGTTCTTTTCACATACCACATATGGATCCACCAGTTTCATTGCATGTTTGTTCTTTTTACTAACAACAACTAGAGTCATTGCATGTGTGTTCTCTTCAGAGACCACACATGGATCCACCAGTGTAATTGCATGTGTGTTCTTTTTACTACCAACAACCAGAGTCATTGAAATGAGTGTTCTCTTTAGAGACCACAAATGGATCCACCATTGTCATTGCATGTGTGTTCTTTTTACTAACAACAACCAGTGTCATTGCATGTGTGTTCTTTTCATAGTCCACCTATGGATCCACCAGTGCCAGTGCATGTGTGCTTTTTTCACAATCCACCTATGGATCCACCAGTGTCATTGCGTGTGTGTTCTTTTTACTAACAACAACAGGAGTCATTTCATGTCTGTTCTTTTCACATACCACATATGGATCCACCAGTGTCATTGCATGTGTGCTTTTTTACTAACAACAAAGAGTCATTTCATGTGTGTTCTTTTCACATACCACATACGAATCCACCAGAGTCATTGAAATGTGTGTTCTCTTCGGAGACCACACATGGATCCACCAGTGTTATTGCATGTGTGTTCTTGTTACTAACAACAACCCGAGTCATTGCATGTGTGTTCTTTTCACATGCCACATATAGATCCACCAGTGTCATTGCATGTGTGTTCTTTTCACAATCCACCTATGGATCCACCATTCTCATTGCATGTGTGTTCTTTTTACTAACAACAACTAGAGTCATTTCATGACTGTTCTTTTCACATACCACATATGGATCCACCGGTGTCATTGAAATGTGTTTACTCTTTAGATACCACACATGGATCCACCATTGTCATTACATGTGTGTTCTTTTTACTAACAACAACTGGAGTCATTGCATGTGTGTTCTTTTCACATACCACATGTGGAACAACCAGAGTCATTGCATGTGTGCTCTTTTCATAATCCACCTATGGATCCACCAGTGTCATTGAATGTGTGTTCTTTTTACTAACAATAACCAGAGTCATCGCATGTGTGTTCTTTTCACATACCACATATGGATCCACCAGTGTTATTGCATGTGTGCTCTTTTTACTAACAACAACCAGAGTCATTGCATGTGTGTTCTCTTCAGAGACCACACATGGATCCACCAGTGTCATTGCATGTGTGTTCTTTTTACTAACAACAACCAAAGCCATTTAAATGTGTGTTCTCTTCAGAGACCACGCATGGATCCACTAGTGTCATTGCATGTGTTCTTTTTACTAACAACAACCAGTGTCATTGCATGTGTTTTTTTTCACATACCACATATGGTCCACAAGTGTCATTGCATGTCTGTTCTTTTCACAATCCACATATGGATCCACCAGTGTCATTGCATGTGTGTTCCTTTTACTAACAACAACCAGTGTCATTACATGTGTGTTCTTTTCACATACCACATATGGATCCACTAGTGTCATTGCATGTGTGCTCTTTTCACAATCCACCTATGGATCCACCAGTGTCAGTGCATGTGTGTTCTTTTTACTAACAACAACCAGAGTCATTGAAATGTGTGTTATTTTCACATACCACATATGGATCCACCATTGTCATTGCATGTTTGTTCTTTTTACTAACAACAACCAGAGTCATTGCATGTGTGTTCTCTTCAGAGACCACACATGGATCCACCAGTGTAATTGCATGTGTGTTCTTTTTACTACCAACAACCAGAGTCATTGAAATGAGTGTTCTCTTTAGAGACCACAAATGGATCCACCATTGTCATTGCATGTGTGTTCTTTTTACTAACAACAACCAGTGTCATTGCATGTGTGTTCTTTTCATAGTCCACCTATGGATCCACAGTGCATGCATGTGTGTGCTTTTTCACAATCCACCTATGGATCCACCAGTGTCATTGCGTGTGTGTTCTTTTTACTAACAACAACAGGAGTCATTTCATGTCTGTTCTTTTCACATACCACATATGGATCCACCAGTGTCATTGAAATGTGTGTTCTCTTCAGAGACCACGCATGGATCCACCAGTGTCATTGCATGTGTGTTCTTTTTACTAACAACAACCAGAGTCATTGCATGTGTTTTTTTCACATACCACATATGGATCCACCAGTGTCATTGCATGTGTGCTCTTTTTACAAACAACAACCAGTCATCGCATGTGTGTTGTCTTCAGAGAACACACATGGATCCACCAGTGTCATTACAGGTGTGTTCTTTTTACTAACAACAACTGGAGTCATTGCATGTGTGTTCTTTTCACATACCACATATGGATCCACTATTGTCATTGCATGTGTGGTATTTTCACAATCCACCTATGGATCCATTTAGTGTCATTGCATGTATGTTCTTTTTACTAACAACAACCAGAGTCATTGAAATGTGTGTTCTTTTCACATACCACATATGGATCCACTAATGTCATTGCATGTGTGTTATTTTTACTTACAACAACCAGAGTCATTGCATGTGTGTTCTCTTTAGAGACCACACATGGATCCTGACCAAAGGTTATTGCATGCATGTTCTTTTTACTAACAACAACCAGAGTCATTGAAATGTGTGTTCTCTTCAAAGACCACACATGGATCCACCAGTGTCATTGCATGTGTGTTATTTTTACTAACAACAACCAGAGTCATTGCATGTATGTTCTTTTCACAATCCACCTATGGATCCACCAGTATCATTGCATGTGTGTTCTTTTTACTAACAACAACTGGAGTCATTTCATGTTTGTTCTTTTCACATACCACATATGGATCCACCAGTGTCATTGAAATGTGTGTTCTCTTCAGAGACCACACATGGATCCACCAGTGTCATTGCATGTGTGTTCCTTTTACCAACAACAACCAGTGTCATTACATGTGTGTTCTTTTCACATACCACATATGGATCCACTAGTGGTATTGCATGTGTGCTCTTTTCACAATCCACCTATGGATCCACCAGTGTCAGTGCATGTGTGTTCTTTTTACTAACAACAACCAGAGTCATTGAAATGTGTGTTATTTTCACATACCACATATGGATCCACCATTGTCATTGCATGTTTGTTCTTTTTACTAACAACAACCAGAGTCATTGCATGTGTGTTCTCTTCAGAGACCACACATGGATCCACCAGTGTAATTGCATGTGTGTTCTTTTTACTACAAACAACAAGAGTCATTGAAATGAGTGTTCTCTTTAGAGACCACAAATGGATCCACCATTGTCATTGCATGTGTGTTCTTTTTACTAACAACAACCAGTGTCATTGCATGTGTGTTCTTTTCATAGTCCACCTATGGATCCACCAGTGCCAGTGCATGTGTGCTTTTTTCACAATCCACCTATGGATCCACTAGTGTCATTGCGTGTGTGTTCTTTTTACTAACAACAACAGGAGTCATTTCATGTCTGTTCTTTTCACATACCACATATGGATCCACCAGTGTCATTGAAATGTGTGTTCTCTTTAGAGACCACGCATGGATCCACCAGTGTCATTGCATGTGTGTTCTTTTTACTAACAACAACCAGAGTCATTGCATGTTTTTTTTTCACATACCACATATGGATCCACCAGTGTCATTGCATGTGTGCTCTTTTTACAAACAACAACCAGTCATCGCATGTGTGTTGTCTTCAGAGACCACACATGGATCCACCAGTGTCATTACAGGTGTGTTCTTTTTACTAACAACAGCTGGAGTCATTGCATGTGTGTTCTTTTCACATACCACATATGGATCCACTATTGTCATTGCATGTGTGCTCTTTTCACAATCCACCTATGGATCCACGAGTGTCATTGCATGTATGTTCTTTTTACTAACAACAACCAGAGTCATTGAAATGTGTGTTCTTTTCACATACCACATATGGATCCACTAATGTCATTGCATGTGTGTTATTTTTACTTACAACAACCAGAGTCATTGCATGTGTGTTCTCTTTAGAGACCACACATGGATCCACCAGTGTTATTGCATGCATGTTCTTTTTACTAACAACAACCAGAGTCATTGAAATGTGTGTTTTCTACAAAGACCACACATGGATCCACCAGTGTCATTGCATGTGTGTTATTTTTACTAACAACAACCAGAGTCATTGCATGTATGTTCTTTTCACAATCCACCTATGGATCCACCAGTGTCATTGCATGTGTGTTCTTTTTACTAACAACAACTGGAGTCATTTCATGTTTGTTCTTTTCACATACCACATATGGATCCACTAGTGTCATTGAAATGTGTGTTCTCTTCAGAGACCACACATGGATCCACCAGTGTCATTACATGTGTGTTCTTTTTACTAATATTAACTGGAGTAATTGCATGTCCATTCTTTTCACATACCACATATGGATCCAGCAGTGTCATTTCATGTGTGCTCTTTTCACAATCCACCTATGGATCCACAAGTGTCATTGCATGTGTGTTCTTTTTACTAACAATAACCAGAGTCATTGAAATGTGTGTTATTTTCACATACCACATATGGATCCACCATTGTCATTGCATGTTTGTTCTTTTTACTAACAACAACAAGAGCATTGCACGTGTGTTCTCTTCAGAGACCACACATGGATCCACCAGTGTAATTGCATGTGTGTTCTTTTTACTACCAACAACCAGAGTCATTGAATGAGTGTTCTCTTTAGAGACCACAAATGGATCCACCATTGTCATTGCATGTGTGTTCTTTTTACTAACAACAACCAGTGTCATTGCATGTCTGTTCTTTTCATAGTCCACCTATGGATCCACCAGTGCCAGTGCATGTGTGCTTTTTTCACAATCCACCTATGGATCCACAAGTGTCATTGCGTGTGTGTTCTTTTTACTAACAACAACAGGAGTCATTTCATGTCTGTTCTTTTCACATACCACATATGGATCCACCAGTGTCATTGAAATGTGTGTTCTCTTCAGAGACCACGCATGGATCCACCAGTGTCATTGCATGTGTGTTCTTTTTACTAGCAACAACCAGAGTCATTGCATGTGTTTTTTTTCACATACCACATATGGATCCACCAGTGTCATTGCATGTGTGCTCTTTTTACAAACAACAACCAGTCATCGCATGTGTGTTGTCTTCAGAGACCACACATGGATCCACCAGTGTCATTACATGTGTGTTCTTTTTACTAACAACAACTGGAGTCATTGCATGTGTGTTCTTTTCACATACCACATATGGATCCACTATTGTCATTGCATGTGTGCTCTTTTCACAATCCACCTATGGATCCACGAGTGTCATTGCATGTATGTTCTTTTTACTAACAACAACCAGAGTCATTGAAATGTGTGTTCTTTTCACATACCACATATGGATCCACTAATGTCATTGCATGTGTGTTATTTTTACTTACAACAACCAGAGTCATTGCATGTGTGTTCTCTTTAGAGACCACACATGGATCCACCAGTGTTATTGCATGCATGTTCTTTTTACTAACAACAACCAGAGTCATTGAAATGTGTGTTCTCTTCAAAGACCACACATGGATCCACCAGTGTCATTGCATGTGTGTTATTTTTACTAACAACAACCAGAGTCATTGCATGTATGTTCTTTTCACAATCCACCTATGGATCCACCAGTGTCATTGCATGTGTGTTCTTTTTACTAACAACAACTGGAGTCATTTCATGTTTGTTCTTTTCACATACCACATATGGATCCACCAGTGTCATTGAAATGTGTGTTCTCTTCAGAGACCACACATGGATCCACCAGTGTCATTACATGTGTGTTCTTTTTACTAATAGCAACTGGAGTAATTGCATGTCCATTCTTTTCACATACCACATATGGATCCACCAGTGTCATTTCATGTGTGCTCTTTTCACAATCCACCTATGGATCCACAAGTGTCATTGCATGTGTGTTCTTTTTACTAACAATAACCAGAGTCATTGAAATGTGTGTTCTTTTCACATACCACATATGGATCCACCAGTGTTATTGCATGTGTGTTCTTTCTACGAACAACAACTAGAGTCATTGCATGTGTGTTATCTTCAGAGACCACACATGGATCCACCAGTGTCATTGCATGTGTATTCTTTTTACCAACAACAACCAGAGTCATTGAAATGTGTGTTCTCTTCACAGACCACACATGGATCCACTAGTGTAATTGCATGTGTGTTCATTTTACTAACAACAACCAGAGTCATTGAAATGAGTGTTCTCTTTAGAGACCACAAATGGATCCACCATTGTCATTGCATGTGTGTTCTTTTTACTAACAACAACCAGTGTCATTGCATGTGTGTTCTTTTCATAGTCCACCTATGGATCCACCAGTGCCAGTGCATGTGTGCTTTTTTCACAATCCACCTATGGATCCACCAGTGTCATTGCGTGTGTGTTCTTTTTACTAACAACAACAGGAGTCATTTCATGTTTGTTCTTTTCACATACCACATATGGATCCACCAGTGTCATTGAAATGTGTATTCTCTTCAGAGACCACATATGGATCCACCAGTGTCATTGCATGTGTGCTCTTTTTACAAACAACAACCAGAGTCATCGCATGTGTGTTCTCTTTAGAGACCACACATGGATCCACCAGTGTCATTACATGTGTGTTCTTTTCACATACCACATATGGATCCACTATTGTCATTGCATGTGTGCTCTTTTCACAATCCACCTATGGATCCACGAGTGTCATTGCATGTATGTTCTTTTTACTAACAACAACCAGAGTCATTGAAATGTGTGTTCTTTTCACATACCACATATGGATCCACTAATGTCATTGCATGTGTGTTCTTTTTACTAACAACAACCAGAGTCATTGCATGTGTGTTCTCTTTAGAGACCACACATGGATCCACCAGTGTTATTGCATGCATGTTCTTTTTACTAACAACAACCAGAGTCATTGAAATGTGTGTTCTCTTCAAAGACCACACATGGATCCACCAGTGTCATTGCATGTGTGTTATTTTTACTAACAACAACCAGAGTCATTGCATGTATGTTCTTTTCACAATCCAGGATCCACCAGTGTCATTGCATGTGTGTTCTTTTTACTAACAACAACTGGAGTCATTTCATGTTTGTTCTTTTCACATACCACATATGGATCCACTAGTGTCATTGAAATGTGTGTTCTCTTCAGAGACCACACATGGATCCACCAGTGTCATTACATGTGTGTTCTTTTTACTAATAGCAACTGGAGTCATTGCATGTCCATTCTTTTCACATACCACATATGGATCCACCAGTGTCATTGCATGTGTGCTCTTTTCACAATCCACCTATGGATCCACAAGTGTCATTGCATGTGTGTTCTTTTTACTAACAACAACCAGAGTCATTGAAATGTGTGTTCTTTTCACATACCACATATGGATCCACCAGTGTTATTGCATGTGTGTTCTTTCTACGAACAACAACTAGAGTCATTGCATGTGTGTTATCTTCAGAGACCACACATGGATCCACCAGTGTCATTGCATGTGTATTCTTTTTACCAACAACAACCAGAGTCATTGAAATGTGTGTTCTCTTCACAGACCACACATGGATCCACCAGTGTCATTGCATGTGTGTTCTTTTTACTAACAACAACCAGTGTCATTGAAATGTGTGTTATTTTCACATACCACAGATGGATCCACCAGTATCATTGCATGTGTGCTTTTTTTACTAACCACAAAGAGTCATTTCATGTGTGTTCCTGTCACATATCACATACGGATCCACCAGAGTCATTGAAATGGTGTTCTCTTCGGATACCACACATGGATCCACCAGTGTTATTGCATGTGTGTTCTTGTTACTAACAACAACCCGAGTCATTGCATGTGTGTTCTTTTCACATGCCACATATAGATCCACCAGTGTCATTGCATGTGTGTTCTTTTCACAATCCACCTATGGATCCACCAGTCTCATTGCATGTGTGTTCTTTTTACTAACAACAACTAGAGTCATTTCATGACTGTTCTTTTCACATACCACATATGGATCCACCGGTGTCATTGAAATGTGTTTTATCTTTAGATACCACACATGGATCCACCAATGCCATTACATGTGTGTTCTTTTTACTAACAACAACTGGAGTCATTGCATGTGTGTTCTTTTCACATACCACATATGGAACAACCAGAGTCATTGCATGTGTGCTCTTTTCATAATCCACCTATGGATCCACCAGTGTCATTGCATGTGTGTTCTTTTTACTAACAATAACCAGAGTCATCGCATGTGTGTTCTTTTCACATACCACATATGGATCCACCAGTGTTATTGCATGTGTGCTCTTTTTACTAACAACAACCAGAGTCATTGCATGTGTGTTCTCTTCAGAGACCACACATGGATCCACCAGTGTCATTGCATGTGTGTTCTTTTTACTAACAACAACCAAAGCCATTTAAATGTGTGTTCTCTTGAGAGACCACGCATAGATCCACTAGTGTCATTGCATGTGTGTTCTTTTTACTAACAACAACTAGTGTCATTGCATGTGTTTTTTTTCACATACCACATATGGATCCACCAGTGTCATTGCATGTTTGTTCTTTTTACTAACAACAACCAGCGTCATTGCATGTGTGTTCTCTTCAGAGACCACACATGGATCCACCAGTGTAATTGCATGTGTGTTCTTTTTACTACCAACAACCAGAGTCATTGAAATGAGTGTTCTCTTTAGAGACCACAAATGGATCCACCATTGTCATTGCATGTGTGTTCTTTTTACTAATAACAACCAGTGTCATTGCATGTGTGTTCTCTTCATAGTCCACCTATGGATCCACCAGTGCTAGTGCATGTGTGCTTTTTTCACAATCCACCTATGGATCCACCAGTGTCATTGCGTGTGTGTTCTTTTTACTAACAACAACAAGAGTCATTTCATGTCTGTTCTTTTCACATACCACATATGGATCCACCAGTGTCATTGAAATGTGTGTTATCTTTAGAGACCACGCATGGATCCACCAGTGTCATTGCATGTGTGTTCTTTTTGCTAACAACAACCAGAGTCATTGCATGTTTTTTTTTCACATACCACATATGGATCCACCAGTGTCATTGCATGTGTGCTCTTTTTACAAACAACAACCAGAGTCATCGCATGTGTGTTCTCTTTAGAGACCACACATGGATCCACCAGTGTCATTACATGTGTGTTCTTTTTACTAACAACAACTGGAGTCATTGCATGTGTGTTATTTTCACATACCACATATGGAGCCACTATTTTCATTGCATGTGTGCTCTTTTCACAATCCACCTATGGATCCACGAGTGTCATTGCATGTATGTTCTTTTTACTAACAACAACCAGAGTCATTGAAATGTGTGTTCTTTTCACATACCACATATGGATCCACCAATGTCATTGCATGTGTGTTCTTTTTACTAACAACAACCAGAGTCATTGAAATGTGTGTTCTCTTAAGAGACCAGACATGGATCCACCAGTGTTATTGCATGTGTGTCCTTGTTACTAACAACAACCAGAGTCATTGCATGTGTGTTCTTTTCACATGCCACATATAGATCCACCAGTGTCATTGCATGTGTGTTCTTTTCACAATCCACCTATGGATCCACCAGTCTCATTGCATGTGTGTTCTTTTTACTAACAACAACTAGAGTCATTTCATGACTGTTCTTTTCACATACCACATATGGATCCACCGGTGTCATTGAAATGTGTTTTCTCTTTAGATACCACACATGGATCCACGAGTGTCATTACATGTGTGTTCTTTTTACTAACAACAACTGGAGTCATTGCATGTGTGTTCTTTTCACATACCACATATGGAACAACGAGTCATTGCATGTGTGATCTTTTCATAATCCACCTATGGATCCACCAGTGTCATTGCATGTGTGTTCTTTTTACTAACAATAACCAGAGTCATCGCATGTGTGTTCTTTTCACATACCACATATGGATCCACCAGTGTTATTCCATGTGTGCTCTTTTTACTAACAACAACCAGAGTCATTGCATGTGTGTTCTCTTAAGAAACCAGACATGGATCCACCAGTGTCATTGCATGTGTGTTCTTTTTACTAACAACAACCAGAGTCATTGCATGTATGTTCTTTTCACAATCCACCTATGGATCCACCAGTGTCATTGCATGTGTGTTCTTTTTACTAACAACAACTGGAGTCATTTCATGTTTGTTCTTTTCACATACCACATATGGATCCACCAGTGTCATTGAAATGTGTGTTCTCTTTAGAGACCACACATGGATCCTGATGTCATTACATGTGTGTTCTTTTACTAATAGCAACTGGAGTCATTGCATGTCCATTCTATTCACATACCACATATGGATCCACCAGTGTCATTGCATGTGTGCTCTTTTCACAATCCACCTATGGATCCACAAGTGTCATTGCATGTGTGTTCTTTTTACTAACAACAACCAGAGTCATTGAAATGTGTGTTCTTTTCACATACCACATATGGATCCACCAGTGTTATTGCATGTGTGTTCTTTCTACGAACAACAACTAGAGTCATTGCATGTGTGTTATCTTCAGAGACCACGCATGGATCAACCAGTGTCATTGCATGTGTATTATTTTTACCAACAACAACCAGAGTCATTGAAATGTGTGTTCTCTTCGCAGACCACACATGGATCCACCAGTGTCATTGCATGTGTGTTCTTTTTACTAACAACAACCAGTGTCATTGAAATGTGTGTTATTTTCACATACCACATATGGATCCACCAGTGTCATTGCATGTGTGCTTTTTTTACTAACAACAAAGAGTCATTTCATGTGTGTTCTTGTCACATACCACATACGGATCCACCAGAGTCATTGAAATGTGTGTTCTCTTCGGAGACCACACATGGATCCACCAGTGTTATTGCATGTGTGTTCTTGTTACTAACAACAACCCGAGTCATTGCATGTGTGTTCTTTTCACATGCCACATATAGATCCACCAGTGTCATTGCATGTGTGTTCTTTTCACAATCCACCTATGGATCCACCAGTCTCATTGCATGTGTGTTCTTTTTACTAACAACAACTAGAGTCATTTCATGTGTTCTTTCACATACCACATATGGATCCACCAGTGTCATTGAAATGTGTTTTTCTTTAGATACCACATGGATCCACCAATGTCATTACATGTGTGTTCTGTTTACTAACAACAACTGGAGTCATTGCATGTGTGTTCTTTTCACATACCACATATGGAACAACCAGAGTCATTGCATGTGTGCTCTTTTCATAATCCACCTATGGATCCACCAGTGTCATTGCATGTGTGTTCTTTTTACTAAAAATAACCAGAGTCATCACATGTGTGTTCTTTTCACATACCACATATGGATCCACCAGTGTTATTGCATGTGTGCTCTTTTTACTAACAACAACTAGAGTCATTGCATGTGTGTTCTCTTCAGAGACCACACATGGATCCTGATGTCATTGCATGTGTGTTCTTTTTACTAACAACAACCAAAGCCATTTAAATGTGTGTTCTCTTCAGAGACCACGTATGGATCCACTAGTGTCATTGCATGTGTGTTCTTTTTACTAACAACAACCAGTGTCATTGCATGTGTTTTTTTTCACATACCACATATGGTCCACCAGTGTCATTGCATGTCTGTTCTTTTCACAATCAACATATGGATCCACCAGTGTCATTGCATGTGTGTTCCTTTTACTAACAACAACCAGTGTCATTACATGTGTGTTCTTTTCACATACCACATATGGATCCACTAGTGTCATTGCATGTGTGCTCTTTTCACAATCCACCTATGGATCCACCAGTGTCAGTGCATGTGTGTTCTTTTTACTAACAACAACCAGAGTCATTGAAATGTGTGTTATTTTCACATACCACATATGGATCCACCAGTGTCATTGCATGTTTGTTCTTTTTACTAACAACAACAAGAGTCATTGCATGTGTGTTCGCTTCAGAGACCACACATGGATCCACCAGTGTAATTGCATGTGTGTTCTTTTTACTACCAACAACCAGAGTCATTGAAATGAGTGTTCTCTTTAGAGACCACAAATGGATCCACCATTGTCATTGCATGTGTGTTCTTTTTACTAACAACAACCAGTGTCATTGCATGTGTGTTCTTTTCATAGTCCACCTATGGATCCACCAGTGCCAGTGCATGTGTGCTTTTTTCACAATCCACCTATGGATCCACCGGTCATTGCGTGTGTGTTCTTTTTACTAACAACAACAGGAGTCATTTCATGTCTGTTCTTTTCACATACCACATATGGATCCACCAGTGTCATTGAAATGTGTGTTCTCTTCAGAGACCACGCATGGATCCACCAGTGTCATTGCATGTGTGTTATTTTTACTAACAACAACCAGAGTCATTGCATGTGTTTTTTTTCACATACCACATATGGATCCACCAGTGTCATTGCATGTGTGCTCTTTTTACAAACAACAACGAGTCATCGCATGTGTGTTCTCTTCAGAGACCACATGGATCCACCGATGTCATTACATGTGTGTTCTTTTTACTAACAACAACTGGAGTCATTGCATGTGTGTTCTTTTCACATACCACATATGGATCCACTATTTTCATTGCATGTGTGCTCTTTTCACAATCCACCTATGGATCCACGAGTGTCATTGCATGTATGTTCTTTTTACTAACAACAACCAGAGTCATTGAAATGTGTGTTCTTTTCACATACCACATATGGATCCACCAATGTCATTGCATGTGTGTTCTTTTTACTAACAACAACCAGAGTCATTGAAATGTGTGTTCTCTTAAGAGACCAGACATGGATCCACCAGTGTTATTGCATGTGTGTCCTTGTTACTAACAACAACCAGAGTCATTGCATGTGTGTTCTTTTCACATGCCACATATAGATCCACCAGTGTCATTGCATGTGTGTTCTTTTCACAATCCACCTATGGATCCACCAGTCTCATTGCATGTGTGTTCTTTTTACTAACAACAACTAGAGTCATTTCATGACTGTTCTTTTCACATACCACATATGGATCCACCGGTGTCATTGAAATGTGTTTTCTCTTTAGATACCACACATGGATCCACCAGTGTCATTACATGTGTGTTCTTTTTACTAACAACAACTGGAGTCATTGCATGTGTGTTCTTTTCACATACCACATATGGAACAACCAGAGTCATTGCATGTGTGCTCTTTTCATAATCCACCTATGGATCCACCAGTGTCATTGCATGTGTGTTCTTTTTACTAACAATAACCAGAGTCATCGCATGTGTGTTCTTTTCACATACCACATATGGATCCACCAGTGTTATTCCATGTGTGCTCTTTTTACTAACAACAACCAGAGTCATTGCATGTGTGTTCTCTTAAGAAACCAGACATGGATCCACCAGTGTCATTGCATGTGTGTTCTTTTTACTAACAACAACCAGAGTCATTGCATGTATGTTCTTTTCACAATCCACCTATGGATCCACCAGTGTCATTGCATGTGTGTTCTTTTTACTAACAACAACTGGAGTCATTTCATGTTTGTTCTTTTCACATACCACATATGGATCCACCAGTGTCATTGAAATGTGTGTTCTCTTTAGAGACCACACATGGATCCACCAGTGTCATTACATGTGTGTTCTTTTTACTAATAGCAACTGGAGTCATTGCATGTCCATTCTATTCACATACCACATATGGATCCACCAGTGTCATTGCATGTGTGCTCTTTTCACAATCCACCTATGGATCCACAAGTGTCATTGCATGTGTGTTCTTTTTACTAACAACAACCAGAGTCATGAAATGTGTGTTCTTTTCACATACCACATATGGATCCACCAGTGTTATTGCATGTGTGTTCTTTCTACGAACAACAACTAGAGTCATTGCATGTGTGTTATCTTCAGAGACCACACATGGATCCACCAGTGTCATTGCATGTGTATTCTTTTTACCAACAACAACCAGAGTCATTGAAATGTGTGTTCTCTTCACAGACCACACATGGATCCACCAGTGTCATTGCATGTGTGTTCTTTTTACTAACAACAACCAGTGTCATTGAAATGTGTGTTATTTTCACATACCACATATGGATCCACCAGTGTCATTGCATGTGTGCTTTTTTTACTAACAACAAAGAGTCATTTCATGTGTGTTCTTGTCACATACCACATACGGATCCACCAGAGTCATTGAAATGTGTGTTCTCTTCGGAGACCACACATGGATCCTGATGTTATTGCATGTGTGTTCTTGTTACTAACAACAACCCGAGTCATTGCATGTGTTCTTTTCACATGCCACATATAGATCCACCAGTGTCATTGCATGTGTGTTCTTTTCACAATCCACCTATGGATCCACCAGTCTCATTGCATGTGTGTTCTTTTTACTAACAACAACTAGAGTCATTTCATGACTGTTCTTTTCACATACCACATATGGATCCACCAGTGTCATTGAAATGTGTTTTCTCTTTAGATACCACACATGGATCCACCAATGTCATTACATGTGTGTTCTTTTTACTAACAACAACTGGAGTCATTGCATGTGTGTTCTTTTCACATACCACATATGGAACAACCAGAGTCATTGCATGTGTGCTCTTTTCATAATCCACCTATGGATCCACCAGTGTCATTGCATGTGTGTTCTTTTTACTAAAAATAACCAGAGTCATCACATGTGTGTTCTTTTCACATACCACATATGGATCCACCAGTGTTATTGCATGTGTGCTCTTTTTACTAACAACAACCAGAGTCATTGCATGTGTGTTCTTCAGAGACCACACATGGATCCTGATGTCATTGCATTTGTGTTCTTTTACTAACAACAACCAAAGCCATTTAAATGTGTGTTCTCTTCAGAGACCACGCATGGATCCACTAGTGTCATTGCATGTGTGTTCTTTTTACTAACAACAACCAGTGTCATTGCATGTGTTTTTTTTCACATACCACATATGGTCCACCAGTGTCATTGCATGTCTGTTCTTTTCACAATCCACATATGGATCCACCAGTGTCATTGCATGTGTGTTCCTTTTACTAACAACAACCAGTGTCATTACATGTGTGTTCTTTTCACATACCACATATGGATCCACTAGTGTCATTGCATGTGTGCTCTTTTCACAATCCACCTATGGATCCACCAGTGTCAGTGCATGTGTGTTCTTTTTACTAACAACAACCAGAGTCATTGAAATGTGTGTTATTTTCACATACCACATATGGATCCACCAGTGTCATTGCATTTTGTTCTTTTTACTAACAACAACCAGAGTCATTGCATGTGTGTTCGCTTCAGAGACCACACATGGATCCACCAGTGTAATTGCATGTGTGTTCTTTTTACTACCAACAACCAGAGTCATTGAAATGAGTGTTCTCTTTAGAGACCACAAATGGATCCACCATTGTCATTGCATGTGTGTTCTTTTTACTAACAACAACCAGTGTCATTGCATGTGTGTTCTTTTCATAGTCCACCTATGGATCCACCAGTGCCAGTGCATGTGTGCTATTTTCACAATCCACCTATGGATCCACCAGTGTCATTGCGTGTGTGTTCTTTTTACTAACAACAATAGGAGTCATTTCATGTCTGTTCTTTTCACATACCACATATGGATCCACCAGTGTCATTGAAATGTGTGTTCTCTTCAGAGACCACGCATGGATCCACCAGTGTCATTGCATGTGTGTTATTTTTACTAACAACAACCAGAGTCATTGCATGTGTTTTTTTTCACATACCACATATGGATCCACCAGTGTCATTGCATGTGTGCTCTTTTTACAAACAACAACCAGTCATCGCATGTGTTCTCTTCAGAGACCACACATGGATCCACCAGTGTCATTACATGTGTGTTCTTTTTACTAACAACAACTGGAGTCATTGCATGTGTGTTCTTTTCACATACCACATATGGATCCACTATTTTCATTGCATGTGTGCTCTTTTCACAATCCACCTATGGATCCACGAGTGTCATTGTATGTATGTTCTTTTTACTAACAACAACCAGAGTCATTGAAATGTGTGTTCTTTTCACATACCACATATGCATCCACTAATGTCATTGCATGTGTGTTCTTTTTACTAACAACAACCAGAGTCATTGCATGTGTGTTCTTTAGAGACCACACATGGATCCTGATGTTATTGCATGCATGTACTTTTTACTAACAACAACCAGAGTCATTGAAATGTGTGTTCTTCAAAGACCACATGGATCCTGATGTCATTGCATGTGTGTTATTTTTACTAACAACAACCAGAGTCATTGCATGTATGTTATTTTCACAATCCACCTATGGATCCACCAGTGTCATTGCATGTGTGTTCTTTTTACTAACAACAACTGGAGTCATTTCATGTTTGTTCTTTTCACATACCACATATGGATCCACCAGTGTCATTGAAATGTGTGTTCTCTTCAGAGACCACACATGGATCCACCAGTGTCATTGCATGTATGTTCTTTTTACTAACAACAACCAGAGTCATTGAAATGTGTGTTCTTTTCACATACCACATATGGATCCACCAATGTCATTGCATGTGTGTTCTTTTTACTAACAACAACCAGAGTCATTGAAATGTGTGTTCTCTTAAGAGACCAGACATGGATCCACCAGTGTTATTGCATGTGTGTCCTTGTTACTAACAACAACCAGAGTCATTGCATGTGTGTTCTTTTCACATGCCACATATAGATCCACCAGTGTCATTGCATGTGTGTTCTTTTCACAATCCACCTATGGATCCACCAGTCTCATTGCATGTGTGTTCTTTTTACTAACAACAACTAGAGTCATTTCATGACTGTTCTTTTCACATACCACATATGGATCCACCGGTGTCATTGAAATGTGTTTTCTCTTTAGATACCACACATGGATCCACCAGTGTCATTACATGTGTGTTCTTTTTACTAACAACAACTGGAGTCATTGCATGTGTGTTCTTTTCACATACCACATATGGAACAACCAGAGTCATTGCATGTGTGCTCTTTTCATAATCCACCTATGGATCCACCAGTGTCATTGCATGTGTGTTCTTTTTACTAACAATAACCAGAGTCATCGCATGTGTGTTCTTTTCACATACCACATATGGATCCACCAGTGTTATTCCATGTGTGCTCTTTTTACTAACAACAACCAGAGTCATTGCATGTGTGTTCTCTTAAGAAACCAGACATGGATCCACCAGTGTCATTGCATGTGTGTTCTTTTTACTAACAACAACCAGAGTCATTGCATGTATGTTCTTTTCACAATCCACCTATGGATCCACCAGTGTCATTGCATGTGTGTTCTTTTTACTAACAACAACTGGAGACAATTCATGTTTGTTCTTTTCACATACCACATATGGATCCACCAGTGTCATTGAAATGTGTGTTCTCTTTAGAGACCACACATGGATCCACCAGTGTCATTACATGTGTGTTCTTTTTACTAATAGCAACTGGAGTCATTGCATGTCCATTCTATTCACATACCACATATGGATCCACCAGTGTCATTGCATGTGTGCTCTTTTCACAATCCACCTATGGATCCACAAGTGTCATTGCATGTGTGTTCTTTTTACTAACAACAACCAGAGTCATGAAATGTGTGTTCTTTTCACATACCACATATGGATCCACCAGTGTTATTGCATGTGTGTTCTTTCTACGAACAACAACTAGAGTCATTGCATGTGTGTTATCTTCAGAGACCACACATGGATCCACCAGTGTCATTGCATGTGTATTCTTTTTACCAACAACAACCAGAGTCATTGAAATGTGTGTTCTCTTCGCAGACCACACATGGATCCACCAGTGTCATTGCATGTGTGTTCTTTTTACTAACAACAACCAGTGTCATTGAAATGTGTGTTATTTTCACATACCACATATGGATCCACCAGTGTCATTGCATGTGTGCTTTTTTTACTAACAACAAAGAGTCATTTCATGTGTGTTCTTGTCACATACCACATACGGATCCACCAGAGTCATTGAAATGTGTGTTCTCTTCGGAGACCACACATGGATCCACCAGTGTTATTGCATGTGTGTTCTTGTTACTAACAACAACCCGAGTCATTGCATGTGTGTTCTTTTCACATGCCACATATAGATCCACCAGTGTCATTGCATGTGTGTTCTTTTCACAATCCACCTATGGATCCACCAGTCTCATTGCATGTGTGTTCTTTTTACTAACAACAACTAGAGTCATTTCATGACTGTTCTTTTCACATACCACATATGGATCCACCAGTGTCATTGAAATGTGTTTTCTCTTTAGATACCACACATGGATCCACCAATGTCATTACATGTGTGTTCTTTTTACTAACAACAACTGGAGTCATTGCATGTGTGTTCTTTTCACATACCACATATGGAACAACCAGAGTCATTGCATGTGTGCTCTTTTCATAATCCACCTATGGATCCACCAGTGTCATTGCATGTGTGTTCTTTTTACTAAAAATAACCAGAGTCATCACATGTGTGTTCTTTTCACATACCACATATGGATCCACCAGTGTTATTGCATGTGTGCTCTTTTTACTAACAACAACCAGAGTCATTGCATGTGTGTTCTCTTCAGAGACCACACATGGATCCTGATGTCATTGCATGTGTGTTCTTTTTACTAACAACAACCAAAGCCATTTAAATGTGTGTTCTCTTCAGAGACCACGCATGGATCCACTAGTGTCATTGCATGTGTGTTCTTTTTACTAACAACAACCAGTGTCATTGCATGTGTTTTTTTTCACATACCACATATGGTCCACCAGTGTCATTGCATGTCTGTTCTTTTCACAATCCACATATGGATCCACCAGTGTCATTGCATGTGTGTTCCTTTTACTAACAACAACCAGTCATTACATGTGTGTTCTTTTCACATACCACATATGGATCCACTAGTGTCATTGCATGTGTGCTCTTTTCACAATCCACCTATGGATCCACCAGTGTCAGTGCATGTGTGTTCTTTTTACTAACAACAACCAGAGTCATTGAAATGTGTGTTATTTTCACATACCACATATGGATCCACCAGTGTCATTGCATTTGTTCTTTTTACTAACAACCAGAGTCATTGCATGTGTGTTCGCTTCAGAGACCACACATGGATCCACCAGTGTAATTGCATGTGTGTTCTTTTTACTACCAACAACCAGAGTCATTGAAATGAGTGTTCTCTTTAGAGACCACAAATGGATCCACCATTGTCATTGCATGTGTGTTCTTTTTACTAACAACAACCAGTGTCATTGCATGTGTGTTCTTTTCATAGTCCACCTATGGATCCACCAGTGCCAGTGCATGTGTGCTATTTTCACAATCCACCTATGGATCCACCAGTGTCATTGCGTGTGTGTTCTTTTTACTAACAACAATAGGAGTCATTTCATGTCTGTTCTTTTCACATACCACATATGGATCCACCAGTGTCATTGAAATGTGTGTTCTCTTCAGAGACCACGCATGGATCCACCAGTGTCATTGCATGTGTGTTATTTTTACTAACAACAACCAGAGTCATTGCATGTGTTTTTTTTCACATACCACATATGGATCCACCAGTGTCATTGCATGTGTGCTCTTTTTACAAACAACAACCAGAGTCATCGCATGTGTGTTCTCTTCAGAGACCACACATGGATCCACCAGTGTCATTACATGTGTGTTCTTTTTACTAACAACAACTGGAGTCATTGCATGTGTGTTCTTTTCACATACCACATAGGGATCCACTATTTTCATTGCATGTGTGCTCTTTTCACAATCCACCTATGGATCCACGAGTGTCATTGTATGTATGTTCTTTTTACTAACAACAACCAGAGTCATTGAAATGTGTGTTCTTTTCACATACCACATATGCATCCACTAATGTCATTGCATGTGTGTTCTTTTTACTAACAACAACCAGAGTCATTGCATGTGTGTTCTCTTTAGAGACCACACATGGATCCACCAGTGTTATTGCATGCATGTACTTTTTACTAACAACAACCAGAGTCATTGAAATGTGTGTTCTCTTCAAAGACCACACATGGATCCACCAGTGTCATTGCATGTGTGTTATTTTTACTAACAACAACCAGAGTCATTGCATGTATGTTATTTTCACAATCCACCTATGGATCCACCAGTGTCATTGCATGTGTGTTCTTTTTACTAACAACAACTGGAGTCATTTCATGTTTGTTCTTTTCACATACCACATATGGATCCACCAGTGTCATTGAAATGTGTGTTCTCTTCAGAGACCACACATGGATCCACCAGTGTCATTGCATGTGTGTTCTTTTACTAACAACATTTGGAGTCATTGCATGTCCATTCTTTTCACATACCACATATGGATCCACCAGTGTCATTGCATGTGTGCTCTTTTCACAATCCACCTATGGATCCACAAGTGTCATTGCATGTGTGTTCTTTTTACTAACAACAACCAGAGTCATTGAAATGTGTGTTATTTTCACATACCACATATGGATCCACCAGTGTTATTGCATGTGTGTTATTTCTACGAACAACAACTAGAGTCATTGCATGTGTGTTATCTTCAGAGACCACACATGGATCCACCAGTGTCATTGCATGTGTATTCTTTTTACCAACAACAACCAGAGTCATTGAAATGTGTGTTCTCTTCACAGACCACACATGGATCCACCAGTGTCATTGCATGTGTGTTCTTTTTACTAACAACAACCAGTGTCATTGAAATGTGTGTTATTTTCACATACCACATATGGATCCACCAGTGTCATTGCATGTGTGCTTTTTTTACTAACAACAAAGAGTCATTTCATGTGTGTTCTTGTCACATACCACATACGGATCCACCAGAGTCATTGAAATGTGTGTTCTCTTCGGAGACCACATGGATCCTGATGTTATTGCATGTGTGTTCTTGTTACTAACATCAACCCGAGTCATTGCATGTGTGTTCTTTTCACATGCCACAAATAGATCCACCAGTGTCATTGCATGTGTGTTCTTTTCACAATCCACCTATGGATCCACCAGTCTCATTGCATGTGTGTTCTTTTTACTAACAACAACTAGAGTCATTTCATGACTGTTCTTTTCACATACCACATATGGATCCACCGGTGTCATTGAAATGTGTTTTCTCTTTAGATACCACACATGGATCCACCAATGTCATTACATGTGTGTTCTGTTTACTAACAACAACTGGAGTCATTGCATGTGTGTTCTTTTCACATACCACATATGGAACAACCAGAGTCATTGCATGTGTGCTCTTTTCATAATCCACCTATGGATCCACCAGTGTCATTGCATGTGTGTTCTTTTTACTAACAATAACCAGAGTCATCGCATGTGTGTTCTTTTCACATACCACATATGGATCCACCAGTGTTATTGCATGTGTGCTCTTTTTACTAGCAACAACCAGAGTCATTGCATGTGTGTTCTCTTCAGAGACCACACATGGATCCACCAGTGTCATTGCATGTGTGTTCTTTTTACTAACAACAACCAAAGCCATTTAAATGTGTGTTCTCTTCAGAGACCACGCATGGATCCACTAGTGTCATTGCATGTGTGTTCTTTTTACTAACAATAACCAGTGTCATTGCATGTGTTTTTTTACACATACCACATATGGTCCACCAGTGTCATTGCATGTGTGTTCTTTTCACAATCCACATATGGATCCACCAGTGTCATTGCATGTGTGTTCTTTTCACATACCACATATGGATCCACTAGTGTCATTGCATGTGTGCTCTTTTCACAATCCACCTATGTATCCACCAGTGTTAGTGCATGTGTGTTCTTTTTAGTAACAACAACCAGAGTCATTGAAATGTGTGTTATTTTCACATACCACATATGGATCCACCAGTGTCATTGCATGTATGTTCTTTTTACTAACAACAACCAGAGTCATTGCATGTGTGTTCTCTTCAGAGACCACACATGAATCCACCAGTGTAATTGCATGTGTGTTCTTTTTACTACCAACAACCAGAGTCATTGAAATGAGTGTTCTCTTTAGAGACCACAAATGGATCCACCATTGTCATTGCATGTGTGTTCTTTTTACTAACAACAACCAGTGTCATTGCATGTGTGTTCTTTTCATAGTCCACCTATGGATCCACCAGTGCCAGTGCATGTGTGCTTTTTTCACAATGCACCTATGGATCCACCAGTGTCATTGCGTGTGTGTTCTTTTTACTAACAACAACAGGAGTCATTTCATGTCTGTTCTTTTCACATACCACATATGGATCCACCAGTGTCATTGAAATGTGTGTTCTCTTCAGAGACCACGCATGGATCCACCAGTGTCATTGCATGTGTGTTCTTTTTACTAACAACAACCAGAGTCATTGCATGTGTTTTTTTCACATACCACATATGGATCCACCAGTGTCATTGCATGTGTGCTCTTTTTACAAACAACAACCAGAGTCATCGCATGTGTGTTCTCTTCAGAGACCACACATGGATCCACCAGTGTCATTACATGTGTGTTCTTTTTACTAACAACAACTGGAGTCATTGCATGTGTGTTCTTTTCACATACCACATATGGATCCACTATTTTCATTGCATGTGTGCTCTTTTCACAATCCACCTATGGATCCACGAGTGTCATTGCATGTATGTTCTTTTTACTAACAACAACCAGAGTCATTGAAATGTGTGTTCTTTTCACATACCACATATGGATCCACTAATGTCATTGCATGTGTGTTCTTTTTACTAACAACAACCAGAGTCATTGCATGTGTGTTCTCTTTAGAGACCACACATGGATCCACCAGTGTTATTGCATGCATGTTCTTTTTACTAACAACAACCAGAGTCATTGAAATGTGTGTTCTCTTCAAAGACCACACATGGATCCACCAGTGTCATTGCATGTGTGTTATTTTTACTAACAACAACCAGAGTCATTGCATGTATGTTCTTTTCACAATCCACCTATGGATCCACCAGTGTCATTGCATGTGTGTTCTTTTTACTAACAACAACTAGAGTCATTTCATGTTTGTTCTTTTCACATACCACATATGGATCCACCAGTGTCATTGAAATGTGTGTTCTCTTCAGAGACCACACATGGATCCACCAGTGTCATTGCATGTGTGTTCTTTTACTAACAACATCTGGAGTCATTGCATGTCCATTCTTTTCACATACCACATATGGATCCACCAGTGTCATTGCATGTGTGCTCTTTTCACAATCCACCTATGGATCCACAAGTGTCATTGCATGTGTGTTCTTTTTACTAACAACAACCAGAGTCATTGAAATGTGTGTTCTTTTCACATACCACATATGGATCCACCAGTGTCATTGCATGTGTGCTCTTTTCACAATCCACCTATGGACCACAAGTGTCATTGCATGTGTGTTCTTTTTACTAACAACAACCAGAGTCATTGAAATGTGTGTTATTTTCACATACCACATATGGATCCACCAGTGTTATTGCATGTGTGTTATTTCTACGAACAACAACTAGAGTCATTGCATGTGTGTTATCTTCAGAGACCACACATGGATCAACCAGTGTCATTGCATGTGTATTCTTTTTACCAACAACAACCAGAGTCATTGAAATGTGTGTTCTCTTCACAGACCACACATGGATCCACCAGTGTCATTGCATGTGTGTTCTTTTTACTAACAACAACCAGTGTCATTGAAATGTGTGTTATTTTCACATACCACATATGGATCCACCAGTGTCATTGCATGTGTGCTTTTTTTACTAACAACAAAGAGTCATTTCATGTGTGTTCTTGTCACATACCACATACGGATCCACCAGAGTCATTGAAATGTGTGTTCTCTTCGGAGACCACACATGGATCCACCAGTGTTATTGCATGTGTGTTCTTGTTACTAACATCAACCCGAGTCATTGCATGTGTGTTCTTTTCACATGCCACAAATAGATCCACCAGTGTCATTGCATGTGTGTTCTTTTCACAATCCACCTATGGATCCACCAGTCTCATTGCATGTGTGTTCTTTTTACTAACAACAACTAGAGTCATTTCATGACTGTTCTTTTCACATACCACATATGGATCCACCGGTGTCATTGAAATGTGTTTTCTCTTTAGATACCACACATGGATCCACCAATGTCATTACATGTGTGATCTTTTTACTAACAACAACTGGAGTCATTGCATGTGTGTTCTTTTCACATACCACATATGGAACAACCAGAGTCATTGCATGTGTGCTCTTTTCATAATCCACCTATGGATCCACCAGTGTCATTGCATGTGTGTTATTTTTACTAACAATAACCAGAGTCATCGCATGTGTGTTCTTTTCACATACCACATATGGATCCACCAGTGTTATTGCATGTGTGCTCTTTTTACTAACAACAACCAGAGTCATTGCATGTGTGTTCTCTTCAGAGACCACACATGGATCCACCAGTGTCATTGCATGTGTGTTCTTTTTACTAACAACAACCAAAGCCATTTAAATATGTGTTCTCTTCAGAGACCACGCATGGATCCACTAGTGCCATTGCATGTGTGTTCTTTTTACTAACAACAACCAGTGTCATTGCATGTGTTTTTTTTCACATACCACATATGGTCCACCAGTGTCATTGCATGTCTGTTCTTTTCACAATCCACATATGGATCCACCAGTGTCATTACATGTGTGTTCCTTTTAGTAACAACAACCAGTGTCATTACATGTGTGTTCTTTTCACACACCACATATGGATCCACTAGTGTCATTGCATGTGTGCTCTTTTCACAATCCACCTACGGAACCACCAGTGTCAGTGCATGTGTATTCTTTTTACTAACAACAACCAGAGTCATTGAAATGTGTGTTATTTTCACATACCACATATGGATCCACCAGTGTCATTGCATGTTTGTTCTTTTTACTAACAACAACCAGAGTCATTGCATGTGTGTTCTCTTCAGAGACCACACATGGATCCACCAGTGTAATTGCATGTGTGTTCTTTTTACTACCAACAACCAGAGTCATTGAAATGAGTGTTCTCTTTAGAGACCACAAATGGATCCACCATTGTCATTGCATGTGTGTTCTTTTTACTAACAACAACCAGTGTCATTGCATGTGTGTTCTTTTCATAGTCCACCTATGGATCCACCAGTGCCAGTGCATGTGTGCTTTTTTCACAATCCACCTATGGATCCACCAGTGTCATTGCGTGTGTGTTCTTTTTACTAACAACAACAGGAGTCATTTCATGTCTGTTCTTTTCACATACCACATATGGATCCACCAGTGTCATTGAAATGTGTGTTCTCTTCAGAGACCACGCATGGATCCACCAGTGTCATTGCATGTGTGTTCTTTTTACTAACAACAACCAGAGTCATTGCATGTGTTTTTTTCACATACCACATATGGATCCACCAGTGTCATTGCATGTGTGCTCTTTTTACAAACAACAACCAGAGTCATCGCATGTGTGTTCTCTTCAGAGACCACACATGGATCCTGATGTCATTACATGTGTGTTCTTTTTACTAACAACAACTGGAGTCATTGCATGTGTGTTCTTTTCACATACCACATATGGATCCACTATTTTCATTGCATGTGTGCTCTTTTCACAATCCACCTATGGATCCACGAGTGTCATTGCATGTATGTTCTTTTTACTAACAACAACCAGAGTCATTGAAATGTGTGTTCTTTTCACATACCACATATGGATCCACCAATGTCATTGCATGTGTGTTCTTTTTACTAACAACAACCAGAGTCGTTGCATGTGTGTTCTCTTAAGAGACCATACATGGATCCACCAGTGTCATTGCATGTGTGTTCTTTTTACTAACAACAACCAGTGTCATTGAAATGTGTGTTGTTTTCACATACCACATATGGATCCACCAGTGTCATTGCATGTGTGCTTTTTTTACTAACAACAAAGAGTCATTTCATGTGTGTTCTTTTCACATACCACATACGGATCCACCAGAGTCATTGAAATGTGTGTTCTCTTCGGAGACCACACATGGATCCACCAGTGTAATTGCATGTGTGTTCTTTCTACTAACAACAACCAGAGTCATTGCATGTGTGTTCTTTTCACATGCCACATATAGATCCACCAGTGTCATTGCATGTGTGTTCTTTTCACAATCCACCTATGGATCCACCAGTCTCATTGCATGTGTGTTCTTTTTACTAACAACAACTAGAGTCATTTCATGACTGTTCTTTTCACATACCACATATGGATCCACCGGTGTCATTGAAATGTGTTTTCTCTTTAGAGACCACCTATGGATCCACCAGTATCATTGCATGTGTGTTCTTTTTACTAACAACAACTAGAGTCATTGAAATGTGTGTTATTTTCACATACCACTTGTGGATCCACCAGTGTCATTGCATGTTTGTTCTTTTTACTAACAACAACCAGAGTCATTGCATGTGTGTTCTCTTCAGAGACCACACATGGATCCACCAGTGTAATTGCATGTGTGTTCTTTTTACTACCAACAACCAGAGTCATTGAAATGAGTGTTCTCTTTAGAGACCACAAATGGATCCACCATTGTCATTGCATGTGTGTTCTTTTTACTAACAACAACCAGTGTCATTGCATGTGTGTTCTTTTCATAGTCCACCTATGGATCCACCAGTGCCAGTGCATGTGTGCTTTTTTCACAATCCACCTATGGATCCACCAGTGTCATTGCGTGTGTGTTCTTTTTACTAACAACAACAGGAGTCATTTCATGTCTGTTCTTTTCACATAGCACATATGGATCCACCAGTGTCATTGAAATGTGTGTTCTCTTCAGAGACCACGCATGGATCCACCAATGTCATTGCATGTGTGTTCTTTTTACTAACAACAACCAGAGTCATTGCATGTGTTTTTTTTCACATACCACATATGGATCCACCAGTGTCATTGCATGTGTGCTCTTTTTACAAACAACAACCAGAGTCATCGCATGTGTGTTCTCTTCAGAGACCACACATGGATCCACCAGTGTTATTACATGTGTGTTCTTTTTACTAACAACAACTGGAGTCATTGCACGTGTGTTCTTTTCACATACCACATATGGATCCACTATTGTCATTGCATGTGTGCTCTTTTCACAATCCACCCATGGATCCACGAGTGTCATTGCATGTATGTTCTTTTTACTAACAACAACTAGAGTCATTGAAATGTGTGTTCCTTTCACATACCACATATGGATCCACCAATGTCATTGCATGTGTGTTCTTTTTACTAACAACAACCAGAGTCATTGCATGTGTGTTCTCTTAAGAGACCAGACATGGATCCACCAGTGTCATTGCATGTGTGTTCTTTTTACTAACAATAACCAGTGTTATTGAAATGTGTGTTGTTTTCACATACCACATATGGATCCACCAGTGTCATTGCATGTGTGCTTTTTTTACTAACAACAAAGAGTCATTTCATGTGTGTTCTTTTCACATACCACATACGGATCCACCAGAGTCATTGAAATGTGTGTTCTCTTCGGAGACCACACATGGATCCACCAGTGTTATTGCATGTGTGTCCTTGTTACTAACAACAACCAGAGTCATTGCATGTGTGTTCTTTTCACATGCCACATATAGATCCACCAGTGTCATTGCATGTGTGTTCTTTTCACAATCCACCTATGGATCCACCAGTCTCATTGCATGTGTGTTCTTTTTACTAACAACAACTAGAGTCATTTCATGACTGTTCTTTTCACATACCACATATGGATCCACCGGTGTCATTGAAATGTGTTTTCTCTTTAGAGACCACCTATGGATCCACCAGTGTCATTGCATGTGTGTTCTTTTTACTAACAACAACTAGAGTCATTGAAATGTGTGTTATTTTCACATAGCACTTGTGGATCCACCAGTGTTATTGCATGTTTGGTCTTTTTACTAACAACAACCAGAGTCATTGCATGTGTGTTCTCTTCAGAGACCACACATGGATCCACCAGTGTAATTGCATGTGTGTTCATTTTACTACCAACAACTAGAGTCATTGAAATGAGTGTTCTCTTTAGAGACCACAAATGGATCCACCATTGTCATTGCATGTGTGTTCTTTTTACTAACAACAACCCTGTTCATTGGATGTGTGTTCTTTTCACAATCCACCTATGGATCCACCAGTGTCATTGCATGTGTGCTTTTTTCACAATCCACCTATGGATCCACCAGTGTCATTGCGTGTGTGTTCTTTTTAATAACAACAACAGGAGTCATTTCATGTCTGTTCTTTTCACATACCACATATGGATCCACAGTGTCATTGAAATGTGTGTTCTCTTCAGAGACGACGCATGGATCCACCATTGTCATTGCATGTTTGTTCTTTTTAATAACAACAACCAGAGTCATTGCATGTGTTTTTTTTCACATACCACATATGGATCCACAAGTGTCATTGCATGTGTGCTCTTTTACTAGCAACAACAGAGTCATTGCATGTGTGTTCTCTTGAGACCACACATGGATCAACCAGATGTCATTACATGTGTGTTCTTTTAATAACAACAGCTGGAGTCATTGCATGTGTGTTCTTTTCACATACCATATATGGATCCACTATTGTCATTGCATGTGTGCTCTTTTCACAATCCACCTATGGATCCACGAGTGTCATTGCATGTATGTTCTTTTTACTAACAACAACCAGAGTCATTAAAATGTGTGTTCTTTTAACATACCACATATGGATCCACCAATGCCATTGCATGTGTGTTCTTTTTACTAACAACAACCAGAGTCAATGCATGTGTGTTCTCTTAAGAGACCAGACATGGATCCACCAGTGTTATTGCATGTGTGTTCTTTTTACTAATAACAACCAGAGTCATGGAAATGTGTGTTCTCTTCAAAGACAACACATGGATCCACTAGTGTCATTGCATGTGTGTTCTTTTTACTAACAACAACTGGAGTCATTGCATGTGTGTTCTTTTCACATACCACATATGGATCCACCAGTGTCATTGCATGTGTGCTTTTTTTACTAACAACAACCAGAGTCATTTCATGTGTGTTCTTTTCACATACCACATATGGATCCACCAGAGTCATTGAAATGTGTGATCTCTTCATAGACAACACATGGATCCACCAGTGTTCTTGCATGTGTGTTCTTGTTACTAACAACAACCAGAGTCATTGCATGTGTGTTCTTTTCACAAGCCACATATAGATCCACTAGTGTCATTGCATGTGTGTTCTTTTCACAATCCATCGATGGATCCACCAGTCTCATCGCATGTGTGTTCTTTTTAGTAACAACAACTGGAGTCATTTCATGACTGTTCTTTTCACATACCACATATGGATCCACCGGTGTCATTGAAATGTGTTTTCTCTTTAGAGACCACCTATGGATCCACCAGTGTCATTGCATGTGTGTTCTTTTTACTAACAACAACTAGAGTCATTGAAATGTGTGTTATTTTCACATACCACTTGTGGATCCACCAGTGTCATTGCATGTTTGTTCTTTTTACTAACAACAACCAGAGTCATTGCATGTGTGTTCTCTTCAGAGACCACACATGGATCCACCAGTGTAATTGCATGTGTGTTCTTTTTACTACCAACAACCAGAGTCATTGAAATGAGTGTTCTCTTTAGAAACCACAAATGGATCCACCATTGTCATTGCATGTGTGTTCTTTTTACTAACAACAACTAGTGTCATTGCATGTGTGTTCTTTTCATAGTCCACCTATGGATCCACCAGTGCCAGTGCATGTGTGCTTTTTTCACAATCCACCTATGGACCCACCAGTGTCATTGCGTGTGTGTTCTTTTTACTAACAACAACAGGAGTCATTTCATGTCTGTTCTTTTCACATACCACATATGGATCCACCAGTGTCATTGAAATGTGTGTTCTCTTCAGAGACCACGCATGGATCCACCAGTGTCATTGCATGTGTGTTCTAATTACTAACAACAACCAGAGTCATTGCATGTGTTTTTTTTCACATACCACATATGGATCCACCAGTGTCATTGCATGTGTGCTCTTTTTACAAACAACAACCAGAGTCATCGCATGTGTGTTCTCTTTAGAGACCAGACATGGATCCACCAGTCTCATTGCATGTGTGTTCTTTTTACTAACAACAACTAGAGTCATTTCATGACTGTTCTTTTCACATACCACATATGGATCCACCGGTGTCATTGAAATGTGTTTTCTCTTTAGAGACCACCTATGGATCCACCAGTATCATTGCATGTGTGTTCTTTTTACTAACAACAACTAGAGTCATTGAAATGTGTGTTATTTTCACATACCACTTGTGGATCCACCAGTGTCATTGCATGTTTGTTCTTTTTACTAACAACAACCAGAGTCATTGCATGTGTGTTCTCTTCAGAGACCACACATGGATCCTGATGTAATTGCATGTGTGTTCTTTTTACTACCAACAACCAGAGTCATTGAAATGAGTGTTCTCTTTAGAGACCACAAATGGATCCACCATTGTCATTGCATGTGTGTTCTTTTTACTAACAACAACCAGTGTCATTGCATGTGTGTTCTTTTCATAGTCCACCTATGGATCCACCAGTGGAAGTGCATGTGTGCTTTTTCACAATCCACCTATGGATCCACAGTGTCATTGCGTGTGTGTTCTTTTTACTAACAACAACAGGAGTCATTTCATGTCTGTTCTTTTCACATAGCACATATGGATCCACCAGTGTCATTGAAATGTGTGTTCTCTTCAGAGACCACGCATGGATCCACCAATGTCATTGCATGTGTGTTCTTTTTACTAACAACAACCAGAGTCATTGCATGTGTTTTTTTTCACATACCACATATGGATCCACCAGTGTCATTGCATGTGTGCTCTTTTTACAAAC